>VYZV01006526.1:27420-43106 GCA_013401275.1 Pandion haliaetus | reverse complement strand
AGGGAGAGATGGCGAAGCTGCTGTGCCCATCACCAGCCAACACCAACTTGGCGCCGAGCGTGTCCCCGCGCGGCATCCCGAGCTGTCCCTCTGCCCCGCGGCAGGTCTGAAGGCACCAGGAAAATCCCTCCTCGCTCTTTTCCACGGCCGTGTTTTGTCCGACACCAGCCCAGCCCGGTTGTTGCTCTTCTCGGCGCAGCCAGGTCTTCACGGACCAGGATTTATAGGCGAGGAGTCGGTATCACCTCTGCTGGGCTCCTTTTCGTGGCACGTCTCCTGCTTTACAGCCGGTAACGCTTTGGTGCTGTAAAGTAAGTCTTGGATGCACAGAAGGATGTGTGTCATGCGTTAGGCCCCAGTGCAAAAAAAAAAAAAAAAAAACCCCAACCCCAAACCCTCCAGAAAACTGTCAGAAGCGAATGAGCTCCTCGTGAAATTCCTAATTAAAAAAAAGAGAAAGCCGCTTTTCCCCAAGGTTTGCTGCCAGCCAGCCAGCCCCGGGAAGCAATGCCCTCTCGTGGGCTAAAGAAGCAGCTACCCACTAATTTAGTTCTAATCGTGAGCTTAATTAACCAGTGTTAATTAACTACCTGTTGCCTTGCAGTGCAGCCTCCTTGGGTGAGCAGCCCCCGACCCACGGCGGCAGTGCTGGGTCATCACCTGACCCGAGCAGCGGCATTTTAGGGGAGCTCTGGTCTCACCCCCCCAGTTTGCCGCCTGGGCTTTGCCTGCAGCCCTCGGGGTCACAGGGCTGCGCACTGTACTGGGGGAGCGTCTTGTGTGCACAGGAGCACACACTGGGTGCACTGGAGCATGCACTGGGCATTTGGGTGCTCTGGGGCATCCACTGGGCAGGTTGGGTGCACTGGAGCATGCACTGGGCGCACTGGGAGGGCACATCGGGGGCACTGGAGCACACACCGGGCACACTGGGGCACGCACTGGGCACGTTGAGTGCACTGGAGCACACACTGGGCACGCTGGGGCATGCATACACTGGGCACGTTGAGTGCACTGGAGCACGCACCGGACACACTGGCGTGCGCAATAACCACAGTGGAACATACAGTGGGCCCGCTGTTGCATGCACTGGGTGCACTGGAGCTGAGGTGTGCAGTGCCCAGGGGATTTGGGCAGGGGCACGGGGCTGGGGGCCACACGTGTGCATCAGCATGGGTGGCTCCGGCCCAGGGAACGCTCATAAAAGCCCTGGGGCTGAGCCTGGGCAAGAAGAGCCCAGGCCGGGCTTGTGGGAGGACTGGGCTGGAGGGTTTGCTGGCGCAGAAAGATTTGGCAGCACGGGCTCCGCCGACAAACCCCGTCACGCTCAGCTTCGGCTCTGCGTCTGCAAAACAGGGCCCCGGGGAGCTCTGCAGCCCGTGCCGGCTCAGGCACCCTCCGGCACACGCTGCCCCACGGCTTGGGCTCACGCCTCCGTGGCTCGTCCCACAAAACCTCCTTCTGCTTTATATCCTCGCTTCCCTGAAAAATAAATGCTGCCACCGAAAGGTTAGGGGAAAGGTGGAAGGTTAAATGCAGTTTTTATCGTGGCGTCACGACCGTTCGCAGCTCAGGCGATTGCCAGCGGCCGGCGGTGCGGCTCGGGAGGTGGTGGGACGGTGGGGGCTCTGCCGCTTCTCCCGCCATCTTCCCCCAAACCAGTGCCGAGCCCGTCAGGCGAATGGACCCAATGTCCTCCCGCAGCTGCGAGAGTCGGGGGGAACTCGCCCCATCCATCCCTCGCCCCATCCCTCGCCCACCTGCCCCACAGCAGCGCTGTCCTCCCCTCCCCTCCCAGCCACGACAGGATTTGTTGTTCCCACCGTTCTTTTGGTGACGAACGAGCTTCATTTCTTTTTCTCCACTTCCTCTCAGAAAGGCCATTTTTATAAGCTGTTTGCAAGCGGTTTTTTTTTTTTTTGCAACGGCCAAACAAGTAGTGACGGTATGTTGGAAAAATGCCGCTGAAGGTGGTGGAGGCCCCGGCCGCAGGGCTCCAGCCACCCTGCTCCTCCTGGAGCTGACGTGACGCCAGGTTAGCCTGTGGAAAAATGCAACACTCCTGTCTAAGTGCCTCTGCAGCATCCTGCGCTCTTAAACGCTTCCAGAAAACAGAGCGAGTTGCACCAAGTGACCGTGCATGGCACCAGCCTTGCCGCTCCAACTCGGAGCAACGGGACAGTAAAACTTAAAGCGAGTTTGAACTTTGTATTTTCTCCGTTCAACTTTTGTTTTCCTTTTCAGTAGGGGCTGGATAAAGACTCGGCGCGAGGAGATTTCTTGGCTCTCCTTCCTTTTTTTCTGTCCCAGACATTAGAACAAAGGCTGTCTCACCTTTGTCTGAAGTCAGGACTGAGTTCTTCAGATCTGCAGTTTTTCCTTTCTCCTCCATACACAAATATATCCATATATAAAAATGTTTATTATTATTAGCGTGTATTAGAAAAGTGTATGAAGCCAAGCTCAGAGCACCCACGCTATTAAAGAGCCTTTGCTTCAAGAGCTTACCTGCTTCCCACCTTTTGTCCATTCAGAGGGACCGGGGGTGATATGGGGAGATGCCATGACTTTCCCAAGGACATGACACTCATCAGTGACCAGAACTGGTTCGAATAAAAAAGCAAAAAACTTCCCTGCAGCCAGGCCAGTGGTGCGGCACCGCCGAGCCCATCGTCCTGCCGCGACTTCCCTCTTACCTGCCTCTCTGACCACAGACACACACGAGGAAGGGGACTGGTTGTTTTTGCAGCTTGCTTTTCACACATCTTACACCTGTATTTCAACCTAGGTTATTGCAAATAACTTTTTTGTTATTTGGTTCTTTTCCTTTCCTCCCCTTAACCCATAGCAAAGTGGGTGAACGTTGTTTTGAATGTGAGGTATTAGCAGCATCCCCCGCCTGCGGGATTCGGTGTGGTACCCAGGGGCTAATCCTGTCCACCACCATCCTTTATCTTTGCTGAACTCTCATTATTTCCCACGTAACAAGGTTTAGAGTTCAGCCAAGGGACATACTGCAGTAACATAAACCTGGAAGACAGAAGATCTGGTCTCAGCACACACTTTGACCGTGCTAAAGCAAAGCCAGATTTCTTCCGCGTGTTTGACGCTGCTGCTCCGTTCTGCCTCGAACGCACCGTAGCCCGTTCCAGGGATGGCTGAGAAGATGCTGCAACTCCACCGCATCACCATCCAGGCATCACCGGCGTCCTGCCCTGCCCAGCGCCATCGAGGTGGGGTGGGTTTCGCTGAATGACCCGGGGGGGTCTTCCCCAGCTGAATTGTGGAGACCTCTGACGCTGGAGAAAAATAGCTAAATCACTCCCGGCCCTAACGAGCCTCCAGTGCGCATGAACTAAGAGAGGGTGGGTTAAAGGAGCAGGGCCAGCACTGGGGGAAAGGCAGAGCTTCACCCCTGCCCGCAGGAAAAGGGCAGCACCGGAGCCTGTCCGGCACCCGGCTCCCAAACACCGGCACCCGGCAAAGCCCATTCCGGGGGAGCGCCTGTCTCTCGCACAGCCATCCTACAAAGGACAGCCACCTTTTTGTCCAGAAGCGGTTCCTCGTGCCCCAGGGAGGCACCGAGCATCCTGCCGGGAGCAGGCGTTTGCCCGCCGGAGTCCAGTGCTGAGGGATGCTGAGCAGCAGCGACCACAGAGGATGCCCCCAGCGCCTCGGGGCACTTATGCTGAAAAATGATCATATGTCGAACATACAGCGCAAGGCAGCTGAACAAGAGAAACAGCGGTGGTTGCATACATCTCTCCTCAAAGGCAATTAGTGGAGCTGCTGTTGGCAGGAGCGTTGCAGAGAGCAACGAGCGTGCATCTCCCAAATAATCCAGTTCCAGAGGTGAGCGTATCACCTATTCCCTGCTGGGGAACGAGATGCAGCACCTAATGAAATGGAGAGGCGGCAGACCTTGAAATGAAAAGCAGTGCGTGTTTGCAAGCGGCTAGTAACTTCTGGGGTGCTCAGAGATGCCGCGGGCACTGCTGCAGTCTAGGAGAGGGACGTGCAGCCCCACCGGCAGCATTGTGGAAAATCAGCATTAGCCTCACGTTCACAGCGCTGGACGAGCGGTGCCCGAAGGTCAAGCGCGTCATCCCCGGGGGAGGGATGCACAAGGAGAAATGAAGTGATTTTTTTTTTTTTTTTTTCCTATCCATGTGACTAAAAGCCAACCCTAAGTTAAAGGCTGCCAGCAGCAGGCCTGGCCTCTCCGCGGACAAAGCAGCAGTTTGTCTCTGTGCCGACGTGGGTCAGTCCGAGCCCTTGGTGCAAGCGTGGTGCTGAGCTGCTGTGCACCCACCCAGCGCCTGTGTCCGAAGGTGTATTCAGTGGGAGGTTGTTCTACAACTGACACTTTTTATGATGCATTTTGACATTAACAAAAACTTATTTTGTCAGAAAAAAATCAGCCAGGTGCCTTGCTCCAACATTACCACGAGCAAAGATACTTTCCTGAACCTGCACCTCCAGGTAAGGTGCTGGACATGCTAGCAGTAGTAAGCAAAACTGAAACACCAATACCCCGCATAAATTGCCCACTTCTCTGCAGCGTGGGGGTCCAAGCTGGCCGGGCTGGCAGGCGCTGCAGCCGAGCCCCTGGGCCCAGCCATTGCCCTTCTCCTGGCAGGGAGGATGGAGCCAGGCAAGAGCAGGCAGAGCAGAAAACCTCACTTCTTAGCTTTATCCCCTCAGTAGGAAATCCTCAAAATTGTGGCATGTCCCCCCCCCAAAACCCAGTGATTTTTTTCCCCAGGATCTGTGCAGAATAGGAATTTTGACTTGGTGGCTCCACCGAGCTCGTACTTAACTAGAAATGCACAGAAAAATGATCCTGAAAACAGCTGAGAGCAGGCCAGAGCTTGCTCCTGGTTAGGCGCTGGCGCAGGGCAGAGGTGGTTGTCGTGTCTTTTGGGAGAGGGCTGGTCCCAGCTGTCCTGTGAGTTTAGCTCACTGGGCACAGAGTCCAGAGTAATCGTTACAAAAAGGGACTTGGTAAATAAACCAGACAGATGTGCACAGCCGGCTGTCAAGAAAGGTTTTCTCTAGAGCAGAAGAGTAATCAAATTCCACGTAGACACGCGGGGAAGGAGAACCGGAGGTACAGGAGACAGCGCAATGTAATTTACAGGGCAGCCATCCCTCACCGCTCCTCTGTGCGGGGAGCAGAGCCTGCGCCTGTGACTGTGGTCCCCGGCCATGAGCGGTCCCTTCGCCCATCGCCATCCTTGCCCCGTTAACAGCCGCCGTTCCCTCCCGTGATGGCACCCACGCTGCCGGCAGCCGGCTCCGTCCCAGCCACCCCAGCACCGCGCCTTCTTGCATTCCCAGAGCAAAGCCTGGATTAATGATCTGACAAAAAAAAAAAAAAAAAAGAGAGAAAGAAAAAGAAAAAAATCAGTATCTTGGCTGTTCTGTTGAATAGACTCTGCTAAGGGAGAAAGCCCAGGAGAGAAATATTGCTTTCATTTCCCCCAGCCAGCTCCAGCGCAGAAAAGGGCAGGGGATCAACCCACGGGGAAATCTCCAGGGAGGGGGCACCAGCACCTGCGATGCTCGGGGAAGAGGGTCAGAAAGGTTCCCCAGTCCCTTCTTGCAGCAGAAAATGGATGAAGGGGCGAGAGCTACTGGCCAGCTACAGCATCGTCGGAGAACAAAACAGAGCCCAGGCTCCCCGGCTTTGCTACCTCTGCCTGCCCACCTGCGTCCCGAGGAGCCAGCCCCCGGCAATGTGGTCTGAACCCTCCCCATGCTTATTTTCCCTTACTATTTACCGAGTATTTCTTTCATGAATGAAGGAGCTTCTCACTTAAATCCCCACCACTGGGCTGGTGGACCCAGCCTTCCCTGGAAAAGGCTGTCCAAAAGGAGCATGTGCGATAAATGACCCTGTCCCGTAAGAAAACCGCACTGGTTTACATCGTGCGCGTTACAAGGGTAACCGGCACCATACCTGCGACAGCCAAAAATTGCCCGATAGGGCTGTAACCTTCCCGTGCTCCATATAACTGAAATCCCCCAACCGATTAAATTGCTACGTCGCACATAAAGAAAACGTAGGCCTGTTAGATTTCCCCAGGCATTCACAATTTGATAGAATACCTGAATATATTTCAAATTACGCAACCTGCTTTCCTTTAAGGGTGTATTTCAGCAACCGCAGCACCGGCAGGCACACCGCGGCGGTGGCTCTGGGCCGGCTGCTTCTCACCCCGTCCGTGTCCCACGGGCTGAATCCAGCCGGGACCACAACCCAGCCCCGGCTGCTGCTGCGGCACCCCCGGGAAGGGCCGTGCTAAGGCTGCTTCGAGCAGTAATGAATGCAAAAAAAAAAAAATTAAACTCCACATATCTTTGTTATGCGTGACTCACATTATGGACAAACACCAGCCACACTTCAGCATCCTCTTTCTTGTGTGTAAAGGCTATTTTTTCACCCAAAAAAGAACCTAACATATCAATGCCTGGAATTACGCCTGTAGGAAAGAGTAATTTCTTACAGTCCATAGAAATATTGTCCTTTTTTGAGCCACATTCTGGGTAATCTTTCCAGATAATCAAGAAATCAGCTGATCTCCCCATTCCAGCTCAAGCAGCTGGTAAAGCATCTGACAACAGAAACAGCTGAAACGATTTCAGCACAAACATCCCCTTATTTAATTTTCTTCCCCTTTCCTTTTGTGGGCTTTACTTTGTAGAAACGACATGTCGGGACTGCACAGGGACAGACTTACATCGTGCTGCTCCTCAGAGGCAGAGGGAGCATATTCAGCTAATCCCTCACCTCCATATTAATTTCAGCAGACGTATAGGGCTGAGCATTTTGCAGAGGTAGGTTTTATCTGCTGGTCAGGGTCTGCTCCATCGTCTGCCCACCCGGGACGCCCCAAGCAGTGACAGCAGCGATGCGACCCAGAGCCGTCTGCTCCATGGCAGCAGGACGTGGGCAGCCAGCACCACCTGAAGAAGCCTTTTTGTCACTCCTTTCTCAGATGAGACCTCGGTCTTAGTCCAGGGACTCCACCTGACAGGTGGATTTTTCCCTCCAAGGAGGGATTTGCACTGCCTGGGCGTGAGCTGCTCGTCCCTCGCCCGCTGGGAGCCCACGGGCAGCCTGAGGCAGCTAATGGGATGCAGGGGTTGGAGAAAACCGTGTAGGAACAAAGAGGACACGACAGCATCGGAGGGAAGAATCTTCGTATCTCCATCCTTAGATATTTTTAGTCCGAAAAGCATAAATGCATCACCGAGATATAAAAAGAAAGCTCCCCGCTGGTCCCTGTGCCGGTGCCAGAGGCTCGCCCGACGGCAGGGTGGGAGCAGGGACTCTCAGGGGGTGGAAGGGACCCCGGTTAGGAAAAGAACAGCCCGTGCTCACCTGCCTACCCGCACGACATTGCAGCCCGGTCCTCCCTGTTCGGGGAGGGGGGCAGGCGACCCTCCTGCTGTGGGAACAGCCTGGCTGCTGGTGGCAAACAGCGGCACGTTCAACCAGCCCTTCTTTGCGGGCAAGAGAAACCTTGTATTTACACACGGGCACAACGCAGCATACATGTATAAACTTTTCAGATACTGATCGTTGAAAAAACCAGTAGAATTGCGCAGAAAAAATATCTGTCAGGGATGACTGATTTCTTCTTACCGTTATCTGGGTGGAAAACAGAATACACTTTTAAAAGGGGAGTCTTCATCAAGATGCATGTTGCCCATGCTGTCATTCTGGGTAAAAAGGAGCAACTTTTTCTGTTCTCCACTGGAAGAAAAAGATTTTGATTTCTGCTGGCCAGCCCTCACCATCTGGCTGTGCTGTCTGTTGGTGTCGAGGATGTGATCGTGCCACGGTGCTGTGTCACACCGCTGCGTACCCTGAAGGACACATCCTACCCCCTCTCTCACGTCCCAGGGGCTGCAGGACAAGGTTTGCAGGCCCCTACAGCCCCCTCCTGCGCTGCTGCAGACTCGGCCCCAGGAGACACGGGCTGGGTAAAGCTCACCCCAAGGCTCTGCTGGGCAGTCGATGTTGGTGTTTGCTGGATTCTGCCTATTCCTGGTTGACAAACCGCAAACGCAACATCCCTGCCTCTCCTGGGTAACCCGGAGCTCCGCTGCACTCAGGTTGCTCAGCCGTGGATATTGTTATGATGTTGGCGTGTTTTATTTTAGTCTCACCTCCGGGTACAAACAGCTGTCGCCTCAGAAGTGCCCTTTCCAAAAAGCAGAGCTGAAACAAGAAGACTCTTGCGGATGCTCAAGATGCAAGGCTTTTACTTCTGTGCTGCCCAGAGGTTTTAGCACTGGGGCAGCATTCACAGGTGTAGCAAAACCATCTCCCTCTAGCTGGGGCAGACATCACAGGCTCAGCTGGTGAGATGCAGGAGTCTCATCATGGGTGTTTAATAATATATCGTTATCAGTAAAATGTTTTAAATTGCAGTCATTAAAAATAGATCCAATACCTTCCAGTAGGAGAATGTTTCCAACCAGGAACACACATGTACTTTGCTCTCGAGATACCATTGTATTTACTCACACCGTCAGTGAGGCTCCCTCTGCCTACAGCTGCTCTTGGGGATCAAGTTTTCATTCATTGGCTTGCCTAGATCCACATCTGCCATCTTAAGAAGTAAGTAGCTCAGACAAAAAAAGCTGCAGACCTGCCTAGCTATTTGGTCTGGAGGAGCAGCCTAGAAGAGCAGGCTGAATTAATTCCATGTATTAAGGACGGTACGAGTGCTACACCGGCAGATCACACAGGCTGTGCGGTGCCTTACTCCCTCAGACCTCCTAGAGCCAAAGGGACTGAGCACCTAAGTCACTTCAGCACTTCTGGGGAAAGCTGTGCGTAAGAAGTGAGCTTTGGTTGGTTTCAGCTTCCAACTCTTTGCCAGCACTTGCCCAAGCACTTAATTTTCACTGGAGCTAAATAGGAGTCAGCCTCCTAACAGCTATAGATCACTGCATTTACCAGAGCTAAATAAATACCTACATGGAATTGACCCTGAATAGCTTGAGAAAATCCAGCTTTGTCCTGCAGCCGAGTCTCTGTGGGCACAGCTCGGGACATGTGGGCTCTGCCTGTCCCTAGAAGCACCGTCAAGGATGCCTGCCACATGCCGGGCTACTGCTTCCAGGTCTCGGTTTCCTGCTGGAGCAGGCAGAGACCCATAACCCCATACCATTTATCCTTGTCAGCAGAGCTCGGGGAGGGCTCGCAGAGATGCTATCTTACAGCAGATCAACCGCATTCACTGTCTCCTCAAGTCAAGGAGCAGGTCTTCAGCACAGGCTGCCAAGAAGCAGCGTCCCCCCACGCCCACCTCTTCCACCAGCTAAGGACTGGGGGGCAACAGGAGGGTTGCAGGAACAGTTAGGGATGGCTGGGTTGGAAGACTCTGGTTCTCTGCTATGCCAGGAAAACACAATCTCTTTGCCCCATTCCTTTCCCCTCTGATTTTCAGGCTTGCTGGAAATCTGAAAAGAACAAACAGCAGCAAACGGGACTGGGCGAAGCAGACCAAGCCAGACCCCACGCCTGCTGCTGCTGCTGCGCCAGCGCCCAGCCGTGCCAGCCAGGCTCAGCTCTGCCACCGTGGGACATGGCGACCTCACGCAGAAGAAAAGCAAACGATGCCAAGGCAGCGCTGGGGCTCGGGTCTTTCCCTTTCTCCGCTCCTCCTGTCCTTTTGCGTTATTAGATGTCTGCCGAGAAGGGGGGGAAAAGGAACCAATTAGGGGTAGCAGTGCTAGCCTAGCATGCAGCAATATCCATTAACTAGGAGGCTGCTACGCCGCAATTAGTTTTAAGCGGTCTTCAGCATTTTCATTAGCTCTTAGATGCTTTTGACATCCTTAATATATGCCACTGAAACTGTAGAAGATGGCAGACGATGATTAAGATGCACTTTTCTAGAGTGCGCCGAGTACCTTGTAGCTACAGACCACGCATATAAAGCAATATTGCTTGTTACTCAGAGCTCTTTGTTACATTAATCATGTGCCTGCTTTGCTCTGGGAGAGGAATTAGAATATGGCAATATTCTGGCTGCTTGTTTTTAAAATACACGTGTGGGTGGACACTGCAGCTACTGCTCACATTTTTTCTCTTGCAAGTCACACAGAGCTGTTCGTGATTCTCCTCCCTGGTATTTTCTCTTTACGCCAATTTTGTTGGCCAGACTCAGGAAGGAAGCTGCCTCAAGCCAGTTGACAAGTGTTGCATGGAAATAATAAGCATCACTAATTGAGAAATGTTTGAATTTCTGTATTGCGGAGAGGAAACCTTGGAACAGCTTTAAAATGAAAGATGCTGTAGTATTTTTCCTCCAGCAAAGACACAGAAGGCCTGCAGTGCTATTATCTTTCTCCATTAAAACACTTCTGATCTGACACCTTCTAGTCTGAGTATTGCTTAACAAGTTCTCGGAAATGCACTGCAATGCTGTTTCTGAAAATTATTTAAGAGCTCTACAGTGGTAGAGAGCAGGGAACTGATTTTTAAGAGCAAAATTTGAGCCAAGCTTTAAGGCAAGCTTGAGATCCTGAAACCCAGATCTAAGGAAAACCTGTGTTAATAATGCTCCACTCAGTCCACATTGCTTCCAACTTAAAGCAGATGCTTGGTGGAGAAACTTAAAGACGGGGTTAAATTATTGCTGGAAATACATACCTAGCTGGTCAAAGCTAGGAATTGCCAGTCCTCATTAAGTCCCAGGACAGAGGGTAGCAAGCAAATGCAGTAAGTGACCTTGCCTGAAATGTCTCAGCCTTCATCCAGCCACCCAGGCTACCGACAGGTCGCAGGATTTGTTCAGGATGTTGCAGAGAATTTTTAGTCAACTGTGTTCACCTCGTGATCCTGGAAAAGACGTGATGGGGGGCATTAATAGCAACTCCACAAGTTGTATCAGCGTCTTCCGTGACCTTGTCTCACCACATCTGAACTCGTGAAGAACATTGCAGAAAAACAGCGAGTTCTGGGATTGAATGGTATTTGATTGCATGGGGGTGGGGAGGAGAGAGAAAGAGAGAAAAACAACCAACTTGAGAAACAGTGAGTTACCATTCTGCTCACCAGATATGAACAGTGTGTCAAGGCATGTCTCCACGCTGAAGAGTTTACAGGATGCATAAACAGCTCCATAAAAAACATGTTGCCACTGCCTCATGAAAAAGCATGCTGTCGGCAAACAGCAGTTAAGGACAAAGCCTGTAAGGTAATACAAGAGCTAGCTCTATCAGACATCAGAACTGCTTGTTTACTTTAGACAAATGATCTTACCTGAATGTCTTTCATCAGAGTATCTTCTGCTTTTTTTTGGGGGGGAAAAAAAAAAAACAATCAAAACCCCCAGATCTGTTCCCTTTTTTAAACTGCACTTATTCAAAAAAGGCTAAAGCATTTACTTCCAACATATACTCCTTACACTACAAAACACTTTAATCCTTAAAGAAAAATGATTGTTCCTTTAATTCAGCAAAATGCTCCTACACGAGAAATAAAACTTAAGCATGTGTGCAATAAATTCCTCAAATGCTATCTGCAAGAGGCACATATTACTTCAAGTACGGTTTTAGCAAAAACTTACCTATCAGTCCCTAAAAACAACAGATCTTCAGACAGAGCTATTCTCCAGTTAGTCTGAGGGCCATAATTCTACAGCTACACCATCACTCCAGAATAACAAGGTTAGCCCAAGACTAATGGTTGTAAGAGCACAAGAGGAACGATGCCACAGTCTGTCCCAGCACACACAAAGCCACCAGATCCAGGTTATGAGGAAGCAGATCTAAATACAAGGTTTATGAAGTAACATTCATTTACAAGTGGAATGTGGCCAGTGTTTCGTAACGATTAACAAGCATCCCCAAGCAATACGGTATTTTTCACTCTGTTACTAACTATAGTCATTCTCTACATAGCTCCCTGGAAGATTGTGAAGATACTGTCCTGCTGTTTAGGTTTGTATGGAACTTTTAATAGCCAACATCTTGACAGGCATCAGCTCAATTAAAATAAATTTCTCTTCTTATAAGAATGACAGATTACACACACACAAAAATCAGACTAGTTCAGTTTATATGGAAACAAATCCAATTACACAATTTATTTGTTAATACAGATTTAATTTACAATGCAATTGATCTAGCACACCCAAACCATAGTTTATTTACACAGCATGAAAGGCAGCCACACCAGGCATCACTCATTCCCAGTCTGCTCTAGGCTCCTAGGCTGGAACTTGGGGTGCTGATGCGCCCACACCACCATCCTGCATCACCAGGGACCTCCTCTCATAGCCACCAAAGGCAGCCTGCGTGGATCTGCCCATGTTTCTCCCAGGTGCAGGTGGGACTGAGCCTGTTTTGTCCAATTAGTTGTTCCTTGTGCTCTGCCAGCCCCCAGTCCTCAGTGATCTCCATACCATGTACAGGGAACACACCGCAGCGGTAATGACACGTTACAGAGCATCTCGGCTGTGCGAGTAATTGCAGATACACACTGCCCTGCCTTTGCACAGGCATCTCCATGAAGGCAGTGGGAGTTGTAGAGACATTATTAGGTCTCATGACATTTTAAAAAGGCTTAAATATAAAATGTCTTGTAGGGGTTTCAAAGGCTGGAATGAAACTGAAATAGTCTTTGCAATAATAATTGCCAGATGCTAAAAACGACCCACAGAGAAGCATTGCATAACTGCTTGGAAATGAAAGAACAGAGAGATCAAAATCCATGCACAAAGTTAGAGAGGCAAAAGCAAGAGTTATTTTCAAGCAAGGCCATTATGGCTTGGGCATGCCCTTCAGCTTGGGCAACAGAAGTGAAGGTCACACACAGCAGTGGCACAGAGGACTACAGCAGTCAGCACCACAGGTCCAGCAGAGGAAGCTCACGGGATATCACCTCCAATAAGAAAAGTCAGGCGTAGAGCCTTTGTATCAGCTTGGCAAATCAGCACGTCATTTTGGCAAGTAAGCGTAACATTTCAGTCGGCACCGAACATTCATGCAGAACTTGCTTGGGTTTCTGAAATCACGAGTAAGATTTTCTGTTGAATCAAATGGCGTGAGGGCTCCAGCTGTAACTGGGGCAAACTCCCCTGGCACACACGGAGCTAACTGACCCCTTCTGTCCCTGTAGGAACAGCCCGAGGAGACTAGAAAAGCGGCCCACGGACAGACATAGGAGACAACGGAGCATCAGCAGCCAGCATTGATTGTCAAGAGTTGTTCAAATATGTGAGATGTTAACACGGATACAAACTTCATGGCTTTGTGTATTAGTCTGCAACACGGGAACAAACAATGGCTGAGAGAAAAGGCCCTTCTCTAGCATCTTACATAGAGAACCAGCAACTATTAATAGACACTTATGCTTTCAAACTAAAAAAGGGTATGTACTTTCCAGCATCTCCTGTTCCGTATTTTGCTCATCTTCAACAATAGAATCATTTCACTAGAAAAGCGCTATAAAAAGAAGCAATTCCTCTCTCCCACGTCTCTTGCGTCAAGACCATGTTGCTGTGTAAAAATCAAATCTACAGTGCAATCCTGAAGTCCATACAGTCTTCTTTCTGCTTGGACTAATACATACACAAAGTAGGAGATCTATGGCATAGGCTGATAGTGAATACTTGCACTTATTTTCTTGAAATCTCTCTCAACCATGCACTGCAGATGAGGCTTATCATGCTTGCCTCTTGCTAACAATAGCAAAAAAAAAAAAAAAAAAAAAAAAAAAAAAGCAGGGGGAGGGAGACAAGATAGACTAAGACCATGTCTTCAGTCCTCTCATTTGTGGGAAGCATCTGCTAAAAGTTTGTCAGAGAAGAATTTGCTTTAAACATATGCAGCTTCCAGGTGTAGACGTTTCTTCCCAAAGCAGTGTTACTTGAACTGACTCATCAAAGCCTCAGCTAAAACCTAGCTAACTTGGATGAAATAAGGAGGGGGGGGGAGCAAAAAAAAAAAAAAAAATCTAAGGGAACTCCAGGAAGATTGCAAAAGTAGCTTGCACCACATGCAAAACCAGACCGACAGTTGAGGAAGGAAAGGCAAATTGCCAGGATAACCAACCAACTGGTACTTACAACAGCCTAATTACCTGCATGAAGGAGGCAGCTCTTGCTGCTTAAGGATGCCAGGAATCGCCCCTGGATTGGGAGCCAGAGGATGTGGAACCTCTTACCTCTGTGAAAAGGGGAGGTCAGTGCAAAGGGTGGTGGGGAGGGGGGAGCAAAAAGCCTGATTATATGCTGGTATAGCTGTAATTACTCACAGAACTGCAGAAGTCTCAGGAATTGCATAGTGCACAGGAAAACTTAACTTTCGCCATGGAAAAGAAAAAAAAGCATCTTTGGTATGCAAGCCAGCCTGCCAAAAGTGTAAGCATCTCGAGCCACATACATGTTCATTTGCAGCGCAAATGCCTAGCGTTGTTAAAGATTTGCTCTGGTCAACAGATTCCTGAAAGCAATTTTTGAAGTATACATATTATGGATACTATGATTTCTTTCAAGCTAATAGGCTGGAAATACTTAAAAACTAGCATGTACTCACAGGAATAGAGATGTTTGTTTCTGACTGACATTTTTCTCTTCTGTAAACTTGCATTAAAAACTTCTAGTCACATGTAATTGCTAACATTGAACATTTATTGTTTTAAAAAAATAAACATGCAGAAAGCCATCCTCTTTAAAACCAACACATAATATAATCCAGCAGAGATTTTGGAGAAAAGCAATAGCCTAGAAGGCATGGATTCATGTGAAACCTCCAGCAGAAATGTGTTTTCTGTGGGAGTCCATGCTCCGATTACACCATGCAGCAGTGCAAGTCCAGCCAAAGTCCATCACATAACAGAGCACTTGCCTTGCAGTTTATCCTTCTTTTTCTGCTGCTTGGATTTCTTTCCATCCACCTGGAGACTGACAGTTCTCCTCTTCTCCAGATTCAAGAGCTCCTGGAAGAGCTCCTGCACATTGTAGTTCATTTTGGCTGATGTCTCCATAAAGGAGCACTTCCACTTGCTGGCTAACGCTTGCCCCTCGCTGGCATCCAGCTCCCTCTGGGTCTCATCACTTTTGTTACCCACCAACATTATGGGGATTTTTTGGATGTCCCCTTTAATCTGACAAATCTGTTCAAATATGGGCTGAAGATCTTCCATGGACTGCCTGCTGGTGACAGAGTACACCAAGATGAAAGCGTGCCCTTTGGATATAGACAGCCTCTGCATAGCAGGGAACTGATGGCTTCCCGTGGTGTCTGTAATCTGAAGGGTGCAGATGCTCTTATCACAGCTGATTACCTGCCGGTATGTATCTTCGATCGTGGGGATATAGGTTTCCCTGAAAGTTCCCCTTACAAAACGAAGGACCAAGGAGCTTTTCCCAACCCCTGCTGCTCCAAACACAACCACCCTGTAATCATTGCTTTGTTCAGGCATGTTTGCTGTGCTGCAATACAAGTGAAGATTTTAACTGAAAGAGCCCGAGTTCTTCAAGTTTACACACCCCTATACAGAGGTGGCCTGTGGAGAAGGGAGAGAAGGGAGGCAAAAGGGACAGAGAGGAGCAGGGGGGAGAGAAAGAAAGAAATGGTTCACACCATCTCGGTAATTTTAGTGTGCTATTGAAATAACCAATTAAATAAGTCACTCCCCCCCATCCTTTTTTCTT
>VYZV01006526.1:0-25865 GCA_013401275.1 Pandion haliaetus | reverse complement strand
CGACCTCCACCCCAGGGGCCAGGCCTCGCTCGTTAGCGGGTTAATATGGACATCTTAATTGGCCAGCTGGCGACAGCAAACCACCACAGGAGCCCCGCAGTGCTCGTCTGCCGGCGCTGGGCACGCTGGTAGGGGTCAGCTCTCCTCCCCAGCCGCTGGCCGCAGAGAGCGGGAGGGCACCAGCCTTGGAGCAGAGGTTCAACGTTTGTCAGGTGCAATTTGTTTAGCCCTAATTCCCGAGGACAGCTAGTCTGGCCTTGTACTAACAGCAACATCTCCCACTGTGACAATTAAAACCACCACGCTGTCTTGACTGTGACCCGGAGGGAGGTGTTGCATCGCCTGGATGAGAATTCTTCTCTTTTTTTTTTCTCAAGAATGGTTTTTTTTTTTTTTTTCTGAGCGTGACCTCAGGCTTGGACCAGAGCTTCCCATCTAGAAGTCTGCAAAAACCCATGGGTCTCTGGGCGGCCATCAGGGAGTCACCAGTGCGGAGCTGAGCTACCTCGGGGGGGAGAGGACGGTCCCCAGCCAGCACGCTCGGGCAAGGCCAGGTCCCTGTTAAGAACTCAGCTCTGACTGGGAGACTTGAAAATGGGGGTACCCTTGGCCAAGGGGTGTCTTCAGGGTCTTTCTATCTTGCCTGTAATTGTTGTGGTGTCCGAGACGGGGGTTTTTAAGAAACCCTTTTGCAAAGCTTTATTCTTTTATTGTTGTTGTTACAGTTAAACTACAGCAGGACAAACTTCGCAGCCAAAGGGCCGGGTACAACTGTGTCAGGACCTCCCTGTGCTGCCCACCTCGGGAGGGGAAAACGTGGTTAAAGATGGTGCCATAGATGTTTTCCCTGATTCTTTGGACCACAGGGCCTGGTTTGGGGAATAACAGCTCTAAAAGGGGCAAATAACTTCTGAATGTCTACAGGAACGTGGTTCTCCTCAGCTTTTCCTGCAGACCACCTGCCCTGCCCTGCCCTGGCCTGGCCTCCCATCCACCCCAACCACACATGCTTCTGCGTGGCCCTTTGGTGGCACATCTTGGACAGCAAGCTTGCCCACTCCAGTCCCCTGCTCCTCCTGTGCTCCCCATCCAGATCGGCAGTGACTGCCTCTTTCACAGGCCACACTCTCTAAGAAATGATTGCTTATCCCAACACATGGTGCTTAATAACCCGTGGTTTCAAAAGCCGTAATTACATCCTAGTCGTAGAAGGGCGACACTGCTGCTTGCAGTCTAGGATGGGTATGCAAGCTTCTGGCTGGGGCACGCTCAGGTCTGTAAGCCAAAGAGTTAAATCTCTTTGGGGACATTTGTTACAGCCCTTCCTAGAAAGCTTGGAGTTGGGGATGTGAAGGATCACTCCCTGGTGGGACATTGCTCTGCCACCTTGACTTTTAACAGGATCCAGAGCAGCCAGAAGCAGCCATAAAAGCCAAGTGGAGGAGGTTAAGGTAGCCTGGATTTGAATCCTGCTGATGACTTACAGAGTCATGAAATTAATGCAGTAACTAAAAGAGGGAAGACGCGCGGCCTGTATACTGATGCGGGTTGTAGAATAATTACAAAGAACAATTCGGCAGCGGTGGGAGCCTGTTTCCCCCAGCAGGGACGTAGTCAAGGAGCTGTGCCGTTCCCCGCTCAGACCAAAGGCGAGCGGCATCTTTCGAAGTCTGAAGCTCGTTCCCTTGGCTGCTCCCCAGCAGTCATCCGTGTGTCCGTCCCCCCACCCCGAGGATCCCTGCTTCCCTGCAGCCTCTCTGGTGCCAGGGTTGCCTTTGGAGGACTGGCAGCGGCAGGGTGTACTGTGCACAGCATGGTGGGAGAGGGAGGGAAGCCCTCCACAATAGAGGACAAACTTGGGAGGGAAGCCCTCCACGATAGAGGACAATCTTGGGAATGCAATTGCAGGTGCCTGGCAAGTTAAAAGCTCTGTAGATCTCATGGGTGCAGGAGCTGGAGAGCAATATGCTTACAGGTGGTCTCAGGTGAATCCTGGAACAGAGGGAGTGTGCCCAAAAAGGAGAAAATGTTGGCGAAAGCACAATTTCCATTGCTAAAATTAGTTTTCCCCTATCCCAAAATCCAGTTTCTGCAAGTGTCCAACACACCTGACCCACCGGCCCCAGCTTTGGCCATGACACTGGGAGCAGGCCAGGCAAAACCCCTTTTGCTGGGATTTATGAACAGACTGGTTTTGCTCACGGCCAACTGGCTGTGCAAAAGCCTCTTTAAGGCAATATCCCACCTTTTCGCCTCTCCCCAGAAACCTTACCCAACTTTACCGTGGTGGTTTATTCCCATGTTCACTGTAGACAACAGACTTCTGCCAGTTTATGCCCGTTGAGGACCTGGCCTTAAAAGAAAGCCTTGGACCTGGCTGAGTGGATAGCCAGCGGCAGACTCCGCAACCTCTTCCTTGGCATGAGGGAGGGCAGCCGGCGGGAGCTTGGGTCTTGATGCCAAGCTACTGCAAAGCACTGGAGTGTTTCCCAGAGCTAACACCTCCCCTTCCTGCAGGGCAGCGACCGGCACCAGCCCTTCCACCACCCCGCACGGGAATTATTGGGTGTTGAGGCAGCAGTTGTAGTTGTTCACTCAGGGACGGGACAGGATCAAGCAACAGACCTTTAAGGGAGAAAATGGCCCGTCTCCCTGCTTGAAACCATTTCTGCAGCTGCTCAGCTGGCACCAGGGGCTGGATGGGCAGAAACTGAAAATGGTCACACCGTTCAGAAAATCCGGGCAGGTTTCATTTTGGTACCTTGTCCCTGTCTGATGGGATGCTGAGGAGGCTGTGCCGCAGAGGAAAGGCAGGCTCCTGCGTCCGAGGGGAGCCGGGCCGGGCACACACCACTGCTTCTCGTGGGGAAATGTGTTGGTGTGAGCGTGCCTGCATGTGCAACGGGAGGCCTGTGGATGGTTTTCATTCTTCCTGATACTGGAGGAAGTCTTTGCCCACACCAGTGCCCGCCTTATTGGACGTGTGCCCGTCTTTGTTCTGAGCAGCAACTCGGGAAGAGCAGATCTGTGCCAGGAACCGAGCTGGCTTTGCATGAGGAGGTGATTAGCGCTGTGACACACTTCCCCATCAGTGCAGCAGTAGCTGCAATCCCCCCACGGCTCAGGTGCTGCTGAGAAACTAAAGAATAACAACTGAGCATCTGCAGATGAGATGGAGACACGTTGGTAGTGCTAATTAGCCACCCACAGCAGGGCTGTGCCGTCCCACGTCATCGTTGGAGTAGTACCTGACGGGCCCCGAATCCATCGGCACAGGCATGTCCTTGTGTCAGGCTCTGAGACTGCTGTTCACGTATTAGCAGGTGAATTTGTGACGGCTGAAGAGGCAATGCTTCCCTTTGCAGGTAGTCTCTCCGTGCTTTGAGGAAAAAAAAACCAGTGGAAGGGTCCTGAAGGCATTGAGAAGTTTTCCCGCATGTTTCTCCCATGCTGTCTGCACGCATTGTGCTTCTACGTTTTCCTGCTGTCACATCTCTTGCCTTCCCGCTGTACTTTTTTAGCCTACTAAACATTAATGCAGTTCATGAACCATTTATGCTTGGGGCTGTATCTGGATTTTGTACAACCTCGTCATGTCTTGACTTACGGTGGCCCCAGTTCTTTTCTGCTCTGCATGGACACTTTCATGGAAAAATCTACTGGCTGGCCCATCCCCAGTATAGTAGCATCTGTTACCAAGCCTACATCTGCTGTGCGGAAGGCTACTGCAGTGATATCATTCCTATTTGTGTTTCTGTCTCTTAATTAAGCACTTAAGTAATTTCTGCCTGTAGCCAAATCTCACTTTGGGAGGTACAGCAGCACCTAAAGTGCTAGTGAGCACTTGTGGAGGAAACACTTCTCAGTCCTTCCCCAAGCTTATTCTTCCAAAACCATTTGTGGTTTTCGAGGTTATCATTTCTTATTTCTCTGATACTTGCTGCATTACTGACTCCGTGGTATTCTCCTATCTATTTTAAATCCACTTCTGTCCTTACCAAGCAGCCTTGTAATGCTTGCCTCCTGTCCCAGACCAAAAAAAAAAAAAAAAAGTGTCTTTGGACCTATTTCATACTGCTCTGGATTTTTTGTCTAACACAAAAAGCCCAGAGGAATTTCTCAAGGAGCTTCAGTCTTAACATTAGGCCCTGTCAAGTCCTGTCATCATTCACTGCATTATTTACTAGGGGAAAATAAAAGCTAGATGCTCAGCTACTGGGCTAGCTGTTTTAGACGCAGAAGCAAGCTGCCTCAAAGTCAGCTGCTGATAAAGATTAGGGCTGATTCCCATCTCAGCTGCACAACGTATAAGCAGAACACCTGATTTTTGGAAGGTACTCAGAAACACCCAGGATAGAACTTGGATCAAATCCATCCAAAAGTAAGGGGAACTATAACTGAGACCTTCAAAAAAAAGCCTCTGAAGCCAGTAAGGTGCCCAGCTGCCCTGAGCTGCTTTGAAAGTTCCTGTCTGAAATAATAAAAATGATATAATCGAATAATAATAAAGAAAATGAAAATAGGTGAATAAACCAGATCTCTTTAACAGTACACTAATCAACATTGCTTCATGCTTAATACAAAGGGATGAAAATTAGTTCTAATAAACTGTGCTTCTATTACATTAGAGAATTATTAGTACTGTAGTCACAGCTGCTGAATCACAACTGTGTGGGGAGCTAATGCTATTCAGGAGATTTTCTCCTGTTAATTAGTCATCTCAATAAACCCGTGCTCAGCTCCGTAGGTGTAAATACAAGGGGTTGCCTGCTGGGTAACCGCGTAAGATTACGTGTGTTAAGACTATGAGCAAAACCAAATGCCTCACGTGGTGAAATGTCAGGAGGGGCATTGCTGCGGTGGCAGGGTGCCCAGCAGGAGTGCAGAGGACAGGCGTAGTCCTGCTCGGTGGTGTATGACATACGTGACCAGAGTCCCACGCGTGCTGGCACCAGCGTGCTCCTGCGCAGATAGCGCCGCATAGGAACTTGTGGAGATCCGCCTGGTCACGTCAGCAGCAATTTTCTACAAGCTCTCCTTCATTCAATCCTGAAGCATCCCATTTCGAGGTAACTGGCACCATCAGCTGACCCGTGCCCATTTCTCTCCCGACTCTCTCCACCTCCTGTCCTTTAAAGTCCACGTTTCCACCTGCTGCAACACAAACGCCGTTCCTGAAGTACTTGCTGGGGAACGCTGACTCCGAGTGGACCACATTTGCCATCTGACTTTTGGAGCAGCTGTAGTGCTGTTTCCTGAATCCCTCCCTCATGTTCACATCCCCAGCGCAGGATCCACCGTGCATTGACAAGCTGAAGGTACTCTTTCTCTTGGGCAGCCAGGAGAACCTCAAACCTCTATTTGCCACTCTTTGCATGTGGTTTTCCATCAAAGCAAGACCCACACCTAGTGCCTGTGTCCAAACCTGCAGAAGCCTGTGAACCCAGAGCATTGCAGCTTATCCAGCTTTCTAGCACTGTGTCCTTGGGGAATTCCTAAATCCACAGGGTGCTACGATGGTACCTGGGCTGTCATGACCACATACATGCATTTGGCAGTGAAAGTGTCCTGTGCATTTAATCTCCTGCAGGGATTTATTTGAGGAAATGAAAAGATTTCTCTCCGAGAGCAGAGACTTTCCCTGTGCAAGGGCTTCACTTCCCCGAGTCCTTCGGGCTATGGCATAAGTGCCTGCAAGCAGCAGCCCAGATGAAAACGCTGCTGGGCCACGACGAAAGTTGTCTCTTTAATCCAGGCAATGCTTGTGTCCGCTTGAAGCAGTTTCCCTTTTTCACCCTCCTTTGCTGCTGGTTGAGTGCTGGCAAACCCACGAGCGGCTGTCTGCAGCAGGCGCCGAGTCCGACATATCTCTGTCTGCTGCAACTAGCTCAGGTTTAATCACCTCTCACCTTCCCTTTGCTGGAAACCGATTCCTGTCCCTCGTGTGGCTGCTTTTACGGTTCTTGTCTCTCCAGGCAGGCTGACTTGCTCATGGCAAACCTAATAACCTACAAGTCATTCACTTTGCCTGAATCCTGTCATTAATGGGGATTTCCAGAGCTGATTTATGAAGCATCATTTCTGGTGTTTATGAGGTATTTATTAGCCACAATGAAATGCTAACCAGTAATTAGTAGCTTATTCACTATCTCAGCTAGCCACGTTTGCTCAAAGGCAGACATCCCATTTTCAGATATTTTCCAAGCCTTCCAAGGTTTGGGATGGATTTACCATTCCTCAGCTGCTGCCCATCTGAATCCAATTAGGTGGTTCAGCCTGGGATCTCACCCTTTTTTGGCGGGTCTCTCGGCCGCGGAGCCCAGCTCGCTGGCTGGCTGTGTTTTGCCCACATTAGGCAGCTGAGCAGGGCTCGGGTAAGTGCAACCTAGGTGGGCGCAGAACTGAGCCCAGACCAGCATGAGCTGGAAGACGGCTCTTTCCATGAGGTGTTTGTTTGATAAGTAAGACGATAGGAAAAGCCAACAGGCTCCTGTGTCTGGGGAAGAATTCGTGATTTCTCCAGTACGAACAGTAGGAAAGAAGCCGTGAGTCAACTTAGCAGAGGCAAGAGCTGGAAGGTCCCCAGCCTCCTTGGAGAAAGAATGGAAAGGAGAGAGACACGTCCTGTGCAGTACCTCTGTCTTGGATGGGACAGACTGATCGAGGAGGGACACGGCCATGAGATGCTGGCTCAGTGCCCCGCTGTCGGTCAGGATTTGCTTTGGCTGGAGCTGACAGCGACAAGAGCAATTTTAAATGGAAATCAGCTGTTTGCAAGACCCCCTCCGGAAAGGAGAGCGCAGAGGGAACAGGGCGTGAGGCACCGTGTGCTGCTTTGCCTGCTCCTGCTGCTGCCCTGGAAAACTGCCTGGGGAATTCCCGGAGCTGCAAGCTGGTGCAGGACAGCAGTGGGGGCTGCAGAAAGGACAGGTGAAGATGATCAGATCGCCTCTTCTGTAGTGATTTTGCCAGAGATTGTTTCTGTTATGTCAAGACTTGGAACTTGCAGGGGTTGTACAAGAACATACTTTCCTGGGTTACCAAGCCCAGGCAGTGCTCCTCACTGCTTTTCTATCCACGTTCAGGATAGTAAATCCCCCTTTCCCATTGCTTAGCAAGCATGGGGGACACCCCACCAAACTTTTGAGGTTTGACAGCTCCTGTACGGATTCCCACACAACCTGTCCTTATCCAGACCGCAACAGTGAGCGCAGTCGGGCTGAAACCGGGCCAGAAAAAAGGTGCTTCGGGCAATTCTGAATTAGAAACCAATGTATTTAACTTGTTGTATCACTACAGAGGAAGTTCTGCGAACCCCAGTTCTGACGTCCTGAAGTTAAAATGTCCAGCTTCTGGGTCCCACGGAGGCACGGCACAGCCCTAACAGCTCCCAAAGGCCCTCAGGTTCTTACTGGGGGATGTCCAAGTGACCTGGGGCACAGCAACGAGCACGGCACCCCAAGGCTTGGGGATGGGTACCCGTCCTGCTTTGTCCTCACCGTGCTCCATTTCCACTGCTTTTCCTCTGGAGCCCACCAAGGCTTTCCTTTTCTTGTGGGAGACGGAGCTTGATATTCACGGCCAGTACAGCCATCTTCTTAATATTGCTTTGAAAATATTGCTTTGAATGTCACTGATTCCTGTGGAGAGGTATGAGACAGCAGCTGAAGGCAGAAAAAGGATTTTCTTCTGCAATTACATAAATTATTATGAAACCAGAGGGTGTGTGTCATTGGTGCATGTTACTTATCAGAAAGGATGTCTCTTCCCAGCAATGCCAATACTTGGGAGTGCAGTTCAACCTGTAAAATATTTCTTAGAAAATATTCCAGAGTGGCTTATCTATTTTTGAGACATAACATCCATCTCATGAGCGAGCCTTGTCTGAACCTGGAAGACTGCCTTTCCTCTGGAAACTCTGGAGGGCTTTAAGCACAAGGAAACAAGCATGGAAAAGAAGAGAAGAAAACACAAATGCCTGCTATTTTCATGGACATAAACTTCCCTTGACTCGAGGTAATGAAACAGCCAAAGGACAGGACAACATTTAAACCATCTCAGCAAGGAATTCACTGCATGGAGCCATCAGCCATCAGCTCAGCTGAGTCAGAAACAAACACCCGACCTGCAGCCTGCCCACGGGGGAGTGGGGAGCGCGGGCTCGGATGTCCCCCCGCGCTCGGCACGGCAGCGAGGAGGGATAACCTGCCGAACCGCCTGCCCGTTTGAAAGCTGCAGAGGAGATTTGGGAAGCCGTCGCCAACCCGTGTGATCTTCAGAGAGGCTCCTGCACGAGGGCTGGATGCTGCGGAAAGGGGACTAGTCGCCACCAGCTTCTCTCAGCCCAGTAATCCAAATTAATGGCGGTGAAAGCCAGCCCTTCCAGCGGGGCCTGAAAGGGCAGTTCATGGAAATGCCTCAGCAGCGTGTGCCCGAGTAAGCGCAGCAAACAGAGGGCCCTGGAGCAGATGCCGTCGCAGCTGGGGCCGAGGGGGAAAGCAGAGCGGGCGCTGGCAGCCAGCGGCAGCCGAGCCTCTGCCCCTGCTCAGGGAAGGCTCGCCCTGCGCAGCACCAGCTCCAGACTTGCCTCTTGCACATGTCAGGGATGGAGAGGCAGAACGTGCCAGCAATTATAGACGTGGTAAGATCCTGTATTTTATTTAAAATGCTAGATCTAAAGCCTGAAGTTTGTATTGATCTATAATAGTCTCTGACAAGGGAAAAACTCAAAGAGCCATTGGCTCACGTACAGTGTAATGTCAGGTGCTAAGTAAGAGAGCAGACACGTGTCTGTGTGCCAACCACGGAGCAAAATCCTTCAAAAAAATAAATCTGTTGCTGCTTATTACCTACTTTACCTCAGTAAAAATGTACTGACTTTGTCTCATCTTTGAGAGCAGGAGTGACAGTCATTTATAACAAGAACCAAAGCAGATGTGAGCAGCAGTCCCCAGCTCCGTACAGCTCGTCTCCTACAGTTCAGCCCCCTGCAATTCTTTCCTCAGCAATACAGCCAATCCTTTATTGTCATCATAATGAAATCCCACACAACAGCCTTGGGCTACAGGATTTGTGGTGGGAGAGAGGATGTGTTTCAGTGTCCCACAACATACTAATTGTCTGGGGACTGCCGGGAGCGGGTTTAAAAAAGGACAAAGAGAAAACGCCAGCACCTCCCTCTCTCCAGCCAGTGCTGACAGCGCCATCAGACCTGGGGACAATGTCAGGCCGCTGCTGGGACACTCTACCCCACCCAGTCACAAGTTGCTGCTTCCATTTTTAAGCTGGCACATGTGGGCCGGATCCATCCTGCAAGCCTTGCTGCTGGAGCTTGTGGCCAGCAGGCATGCGGTGAGACACAGCCATGTAACCTTTGATCATTTTTGTCACCCTTCCCTAGACCTAACATGCCTTTCCAGAGGGATGGGAAGCAGGATCACAAGCCCAGTTCCCCCCAGAACATCACCGCAAGTATCACAGCACAGACTTCTCGTGGCTCCTTTGCCGTCGATGGGTCCCCCAGGAGGAAGGGAGCTCCGGGCATCGCCGTCACCCCACGCTGAGGTTTCTCTTCGAAGGCAGGTCAGCCCAGCGCCGCACGCTTACACCTCACCTTGCACCAGAGCAAGGAATGGCAAACGAGGCTGTGTCGGGATCTGCTGCAGCTCCTCGCTTTGCTCTTCAGTCACAAACCGGTTTTAGAGCCAAAAGACTCTGGTCCCAGACTTCTAAGAAAACGCAGAAAGCGGTCTAATAAGAAAAACAGTCAAACTGTTCCAACCAAAGACCATTTGCTGACCTCAAAAATTGCAGTCCCCAGCTCACCCACAGAAGTCTAGCATAACCCATTTTTCTTCCACTAGGCTGCCCATAGCAACACCAGATAGCCTTTTAAAGAAACTCTCGGATGGTTTTTTTCCCATTCCTCTCCAGTTCTCACCGTGCCCCTGCCAAGCAGCAACAGAAGCACGAAGCTCCTGGGACAGCTTGGACCCTGAGCAGCACCTTGCAGGTAATAAGAACTTCTACACATAAGCAGTTTTCCCACATTTTTAGAGGTGAGGGATTTATTTTTTCTTTTTAAATCTGGCTGAAAGCCGTGTTCTGCTGGCAGCAGAGGGCAGCAAAGGCCTGCCAGGGCAGGGCTGCGCCCCAGCCAACAAAGAGCCTCAGTAAGAAAGCTGGGAAGAGAAGCCATGTGGGAGGGTGGCAGTGGTTTTACAGTTATTTAAAATTCATGAATTTGCTCTTTTGAAATTCATTAGGTCCTGAAAGTGCTGTACTGCCTCCAGTTTGTCTTTGAGCAGCCCTAGTTCCTCGCCGTGGCAGACATGCCGTAGCCAACGCAGGCTGCAGCAGAAATGGAGGCACGGGCTCTGCCTAAAACTCAGCCGCCCAGTTCCCCCTCTCATGTGCCTTTTTATCAAGGCAGCCCCTATTGCAATGGGAACTTCAAGCTGTTGATACTGAACTTAATCTGTTGTCATCAAATTTTCCATTACTCCTTAAGAGCAAGTCCTGGGAAACCTTTTTTTTCCCCCTGGATTATAGACAGAAAGAAAATGTAGGGAGTGGTGGCAGGCAGCACCTTCAAATATACAGCAGTGGATGCAGGAGGACCCCCAAATTGACATCGCAGTGAGGTAACAGCCGACACGCAAAGTCCACAGCAACGCTGTGACAACTCCGGGGCCGGCAAGCAGGGACAGACGGGTCCAAGGGACAGACCCAAAGGACAACCCAACGCTTGTGCCCTGCCGTGGGAGCAGACCTCAGCTGCCTGGGGGGGGTCTCAACACCCACTCCCGTGGGCGAGGGGAGCTGTAACCTCTGTGGCAGGAGCTGCAGCCCATGCTCTGGAGACAAGGCAGAAACGGCTCTGCTAACAATTAGTCCTAGAGCAAAGGTTTTAAAGGTCAAAAAGCCATTAGCATCGAAGCACCGTGTTCCTCCACCGCACGGCATTTGGAGAGAGATGCGGGAGAAAATAGTCCAAGTGAGTCTACCGTTTGCCCCAGCAACAAGTTGTGTGACTTGCAGCTGCCTGAAGTAAAAGATTAAATAAAAGCAACAAGATGACAGCAGAAGAGCTATGAATGCTCAGTCAGTGAACTAGGCTGACGACAAATCCACAATATTGTATATTTTATTTAAATTAACAAAACTACATGTTTTCCAGGTTGCTTAAAGCATTCTGTAAAAACTGAACTCAACCTAAACAAAAAGGATATATTTTAATAAGACCCAGGGACTATTTCTGAGACATGTGAGTAGGGCTTAGGAATTAAGAAATAAAAAAACCACACACACACACGCACGCACACATACACGCACCCCGTAAACAAATTGTTAGTGTTTGACACACAATTTGGTTTTAAAGCTGCAATGCAATTCCCCATTTGTAAGGAGCCTTTACAAAATGCAATGCTATACTAAGCTGTAAAAGAAACCATGGACACATCTATGGGAACAACATAAATATCACGTAAGAACCCAACATAAAAAGGATGTTAAAGTTGCAAAGTCGAGCACTCAGCCAGGAACATGCCGGAGTTACGATGATGTGCGTTAATTTAATTCACTTTGTAATTGAACAACTACTGCAAGTAGGAACATTGCTTGGACCTCCTAGAACTTACTTTCCTTATGTAAATTGCTTACCAGTTATATTTCGCCATCCCTGTTGAAGGTGCGGTCCCAGCACTTATTCCACATACAATAAGCGTGCCCCCTCCTTTTTCTTCTTTTAAGCCACCCTTCCTTTCAGTACAGGAGCACTGTCATCCCACTTTACAAAAAACCCCCCTCAAACTTATGAAAAATTATTAAGTGTTCCAGTTCAAGTATCCAAAATCACCCAAAGCTACCTCCTTAAGTAGTGTTCAGCACTTTTTCTGTGCTACAGTGACTTCACACGCTCAGACATAGCGGCACTCGAGGGACTTTATCCAGAGCGATGCATTCAGCGCTCCTCGGCTCTGCAGGATTATCTGTGCCACCCTCTCTTTCTTCATAGTGTTGAGCTCTAATAAATGGTATTTTAAATGCTACTTTACAGAGTGCCGTTCCTACTGGGATCCCAAGGGCCCAGCACTGCCTGGTGCGATTCGTTTGGCACAGTCAGCAGGTGCCCGTGAGAAATCCCTTCTGGGGAAAGACTGGTGAGGAGACGGGGGGCCTGGCCAACCCCGCACACGGCCGGGGGGCAGTCGCTAGCCTTCTGGCCCCGTTCCCTGGTGGACTGGGAAAATAGGAGGAAGTATTTGAACGCCTCACCTCAGCTGAAGTATTGGCTTGTCTCAAGAAACACGGGGCAGAGAAAGCAAATGGCAAGGAAAATTGGTGCTGTGTTTGGTTACTAACACGCTTGAAACGGTGACGGGGATGGTTAGAGCTGAGCTGAGCAGCCCCCCCTGGAGCTGCAGCCCTGTGCAAACAGCGGGGTGGGTGCACAGGGGTGCCCGGGGCAGCCAGGGACAGGCATCACCGAGTACGAGCTGCTTGCTGGGGTGGGAATTGTAATGAACCAACACCTCCTGGTGCAAACCAGAGCCCTAGCTGCACAGCCTCAACTCCTGCCCGGAGCCCCAACCACACGTACGAACCAGAGAGCGACAGTAAAGCCAGCATGCAGTGGGCTTTAATTGCACGTCGTAATGCATACATTGGCTAGAGATGGATTAACGTTTCATAGGTGATCTCATACTTCCCAATTACACTTTCATTCTCCAGCCTTAATAGTCTAACAACTGATGTGTGATTTCAGAAGTTTTAAGAATCCAAGGACGTGTCACCTTTTCCAGGACAGTGTTTCTACCGGTGCCCACGATGACTGCCTGTCAGCGGCTTTGGAAGCTTCCCCTCTCCCCCTAATCTCTGACCAGAGAGCAGTAGCAGATTCTTATCTTTTAGGGACAAAACTGGGGTGGGAAGGTTGAGTTATGTGTTACTAGCAGTTAACACAGACATTTACTAGTGCCAGGTGACGAGGACCCCGGATCCTCCGGGCCCTGGAAGAAGGTGTGCTCTGAGCAGCACAGACCCTTCTGGCCACGCTTTTTCCCACGCACGCCATTAACACTTCTCTTAACTGGTCCCCAGCACAGTCCAGTTTAGGCCTCCACCCCAGATCAGTTCCCACTCCCCTCGTACTGCCAACAGCCTCACAGCCAGACCTGCCCAGGCACAGCGTGGGGGTGAGCGACCTCATCGTCTGCTTTTGCTCTGAAAAGCAAATACCCACATTAGTGCATGACAAGCGGATTTTTTTCAAGGCCGATAATCCCTGGAAGAATCCATCTCTGCCAAGTGTGCTCCATCCCGGCAGTGCAAGGAGGAGCGGGATTGCCCGGCGTCCTCTGCCCAGCTCACAGGCACGGGAACCGAGAACACGCTGTCCCTCCCGTGGCCTCTCTCTTCTCCCCACGGCACGTAAGCAGCATAAAAATGAATGAGCCGTAACAAAAAGGTAAAATGGAGAAGGACAACCAAAGTAAGGGAAGCCCAAGGGGCTGAGAACAGGCAGGAGTTGGCTGTGGGACCTCTGGGAACTCGGGACAGGAGCACTCCTTTCTCCTGCAAGTCAGTGCAGGCATCCAGTTTTTACACTCCCCTACATTTAACAAACTGCTGTAAAACCTACTGAGAAAGCGCCTTGCTGCTTCTACTAAAATCTTGTATATTACAAACAGTCTACTCCCTCCCCCAGCTGTGTTTCACTCAAGGGACAGAGGTTTGCTGCGGAGGCGCGGGGCTGCACTAAAGACCCCAAACAAGGTTCAATACAATTACAGATGGTGGAATTAAATGTTTTCACAATGAGGCTTTAGTTCCCGCCCCACCAACACCTTGTTTAAAGTTGCACACCAAAAGAAAACTCGAAGTACCGAATACGTGCTCCCCGACTGAGGTCCCCACACCGCCTTTATGCACAGGCACATGGCAGCCAAATAAAAACTGCCCAATGTCAGCTCTGCCCCTTCCTAACTTCTGAACGTGCGACTTTGCAACCTTAATGCTTTTCTAGCAGGTTTTTACGTGCTTGAGTGTAACACAATATACATATCCCTCCCCCCAGAAATAACTACACCATATTAAAGAGTTTACAAATGTTCTGCTCGGTGTCACTGCTCTGTGAAAATACACTAGATACGGGGTGCTCGAGAAGCAAGTTAGGCGAGAGAGGTCTGCTGCCGGCGGGCGTTGTGTTGTCCTCTGCTCTCCACCCCGGTCTGGGTCCCAGCTGAGGCCGTCCCAGCGTTACTCCTGAGCCTCCTTGCGAGCCAGCTTATAAACCTCCGTGGGCCCATCCACGTGGGTGATGGTGGTGGTGAGCTGAAGCTCTTCCCCACTGTTTACTCCCAGGTCACCTGAGAAACGAAGTTATTTCGTTAGCCCGGTCTCACAATAAAATATTTGACAATTCGAAAGCAAAAGATCCGTTTTATTCCCTCCAGGCTTTCAGGAGCTACCGGAGCTCTGGACTATGCAACATTTCTATAAACGCTTTTATTTACAGTTATTTAAATACAAGCATATCGGCAACGGACCATTTCTGTGCTACTGAAGACTACTGATAAAGGAATCCAACAGCACTGCCATTCTCCGCTTGCCCAGATTTCTATTTTCTCCTTTCCTCGTCCCTCCATCCGAGCTACATAATTACAACTGGGCACTGCTAAAAAGTACAAAAACCATCTAGAAGGGTTTAGACAGCCTTGGCTAAATACTCAAACCTGTCTAACCTAGTCGTTAATTAAAATGTCTGCTAGGAAAACCAAACCATCATTTGCATAACGTTTCAAGGCACTGAACGTGTACTTTGGCCAAAAAAACCTGCACAAAAGGTATCACCCACTTTATACGGCTTTCTTCCCATGACAGCCTTCAGATCATTTAGAGGCATTTACCGTTTGACTGGTCTTCACCGTAATTCTTGTGTGACGGCGCGTACAGGAACATCAGGGCGAAGACATAGAGGTTCCACATCCCGTAGATGCCGGTGAAGAAGGCACTGTTCACTTGTATCGTTATGTCCCCCCACTTCCAGTGGCCTTCGGTCACCTGCCCGGGAGAAAGCAGACACGCACGGGCCGGTCAGTAAGACCAAATTCTGTAAAAATACAGAAGTGACCCCCTAAAGCACTAACTTGGAGCAAATCAATAAGAACAGCGTCAATTCAACACGATTGAGTAAATGGAGTATAAGCAGATTCAGTGACGCAGACGTCAGGCTAGGATTCTCCTCTTTAGCCTCAACCTGCAGGAAAAAAATGGTCCTTATGCAATGATTGCATCGGGATTTCTTTAACTTTGATTTGTCATTCTCAAATGTGACAAAATCTCTCACATCCTGAACATATCCCTGCCGTAACTGATGTGTGCAGCGAAGATTGCCACATAAAGGGCAGTACCTAGGAGACAACTAGTTACATCTGGAAACATTAGACTTCTATAAATAGACCTTTTATAGAAGGAAAACCAGCATGAATAATGCGAAGAGCTAATGTGCTGAATGCCTGCTTGCTGCTTCTGTCTTACGAGAGGGGCCTAGGCTGACAGCATCAGCCTTAGACACGCGGAGATTTGTCAAGATTTACAAAAATATCATCAATATTAATAGTACTTGAATCATCAATATTAATAGTACTTGAAGATACGCAGACTGTTCACACTGAAACGTTGGCTTTCCATTAAAGAAAAAGTCTTAAGGGGGAAGGATGAAAGCTAAACTAGCTTGAAAAGAGTAGCTGGACAAGATTGTCTGCCTTATGCCCCTACGCAGTGACAGTTACGGTCATCAGCGCTCAACGAAGAATCAAACCGCCAAGTGACATTTCTCGAACCACTGCTTCAGTTGAACAGATTTTTAAAGGCAAAATCATCTGCTGCTGTATTTTGCATTGGGGCGCACCACGTACCCCAAAGCATGAGGAAGAAACAGCTCCTGCACCCGTAATTCTGTAATTCTGGACTTGCGAGGCTGTGCCCACGGCTCTCCTGAAGCTACAGGCTGCCTGCGCTTAGGAACAACCATAAATGACATCTTTGAAAGAGATGCAATCTTAGAAGTCACTTGGAGTAAACCATCAAAGTACATTTAAGTAGCGCTATAAGCTCATTTGTACAGAGAGACTGCATCGTAGCTCAGAATAAATAGGTATCGATGCTGTTGGGAACAGCAGGGTTGCAAAGTCAACCCAGGGAAGATTGAATTCTGTTATTTCTCTGTGGGCACACAAAGCCGCCGGATTCTTTCAATGTGAACAGAACATTTTTCCTCTTGCCGAGTTCTCGGAAATGACTAAACCGTGTTGGCTGATATTTCAAACAGCACAGCCCCAAACCTTACCGTGAGCCAAAGGCCTTTGTGATGGCTTCAGCCTGAGCGATTTGATGGCAGTGCTTCAAATAAATGAAAACAACTTCTTAAAAAGCAACTTATTACCAAATCTCCTTGTAACAGGCATGCCTCGTCTGAACAGCAAGCGAGCCGATGTTGTTAGCGGCTAGGGAATTGGAGGCTGACCTTCTCAGACAGAGCTGAGTTTCGTCACTCACCTGGCTCACGATGAAGAAGATGACTGTCATCGCTGCACAAGCCAGGGTAATGAGCATCAGGAACTTGAACCTAAAAATCAGCCCCTGCTTAGAGAAATGTCACTGGTCACATTAACAGAATCCACAAAAACCCATTTTTGTTTTTAGCATATACAAGACACAAGTATAAAAAAAAAGAAGCAAAGAAAAGAAAGGGTCCAACCCACGAAACCCCAAAGCAAAACAACCTCCACCCACTCCTCTGCGCCGTGTTCACGACAGCCCATATTCTCCGCTCCCCACACGTCTGCATTCCTCCCGGATGCTCCGAGTGGGGTGTGCATGTCTGGGCAGCTCCGGCTTTCCATTACACTTGCTTTTGTGACTGATTTACCAAGAGTTAACATGGAAAAGGAGGCAGGTCAGTGTAAGCCACGGGTTTCACTAGGAGCCAGCCTGATAGCTCATAGCTTTCATAAAACAAACATTTGTGGAGAGCTTGCATGGCTTAGCAAGACGAGTCGGTGTTTCTACAGCGTGGGTACTGTACCAGACTAATCCTCACCTCCACGGTCTGTCTGGGAGGAAACTGCAGCGATTCTCAACGCTTGTCAAAACTAGGCTGGCTATTACGGAAGAATGTAGATTATAAGACAAACTAAGGCCCAGGATCACTTGCTTGGGAATCTGACTGCATACCGTACTTGCTTTCACTAGTTTTACATTTTTACTTACAAATTCTTTTGGTTTTGTTTTTGTGTGTGTGTGTGTTGGTTTTTTTAACCTGTTTCTGGAATTTCAGTGGAAATGTCAGTGTCTGCGTAATTACTATGCCACTCTGCAACAACAAATGACTATTAATTTAACTCTTCCAGATCAGATTCAGGCTTGCCAGATGTTTGTACGTAGAGCACGGCTGCAGCTCTACAATACGAGCTGAAGCCCTGTGCCTCTTGCTCAATGGAAAGACGGAAAAAAAAGCTCAGTATCTTCTTCAAATTCTCTCAAGTCCAATTTTCTATTTTTTTAATGTGAATTCCTGATGGGTGATAACGGACTTGTTTAAATCAGAAGTGACCATCATTTAACAGAACAACACTGGTGATAAATATTTACACACCCATGGAAACAACAGGCGCTCTCAGCTTAAGCACTTAAAATGAGCTCCTTGTGTTTTGCAGCAGCTAAAGACGGCTAGGACAGAAACAACATACAAAAAATGGGGATAATGGGCTGAACATGTTGCATTTTGATCCTAGTGGGACGGTTTCCCTTCTGCAACTTGGTTAGGAAAAGACAACCCCAAAAATCTGAATTCATGCCATGGAAAAACAGGGTGGTCTTCACAACACTTTCCATTAAACACAATAATTATTAATATTACAGGAGGAGAAACAGAGGTATGGGGAACTGATGGGCTTACACCCCACAGTAATTTAAATGGTAATTTGGGCAATTTTCTTCCATCTTCTAACACTGTTCAGAAAGCTGGGAGATGGCAACTACTCATCAGAAAGGAGAGCTCGCTCACATACCCTCCTGAGAGTTTAAAACACTTCATCAGGACTGAAGACCCACATAAAGAAGAAACTTCCCAACAGTCAAACCAAAAGGCAGTTAGGGGATTTGAGCAGCACAAGAAAGCTGCTGAAGATCAGATGTTCCACCTCAGGACTATATGGACAGAGAAGTGTCAGTATAGACTTTAAGGTCAAAAATGCATTTTAAAAATAAAGAATCTGTGGAACAAGGAGGGACATTACCTCGTAATGAAGGCGGCGAGCCTTGCTCATGGCTGGGAGGCTTGACTGCTTTCCACTGATGTTTCTGAACACTTGAAAGACCATAAAACACAGGAAGAGAAAATAGAGACACAAGCAGATTCCGGCGACTATAATAAAGGCCATCTGAGCAACGTAGGTCAAGAGAAAACAGTATGAGCTAAACAGAAATAATAAAAAACATTACTCAGGCGATTCACTTATTTTAGTATCATCCCAAAGATCACAACTAAACTTCTAGCAGGCAGCAGTCACTCGGGACGGCAGCCTGCCCACGGGGGAGTGGGGAGCGCGGGCTCGGATGTCCCCCCGCGCTCGGCACGGCAGCGAGGAGGGATAACCTGCCGAACCGCCTGCCCGTTCGAAAGCTGCAGAGGAGATTTGGGAAGCCGTCGCCAACCCGTGTGATCTTCAGAGAGGCTCCTGCACGAGGGCTGGATGCTGCGGAAAGGGGACTAGTCGCCACCAGCTTCTCTCAGCCCAGTAATCCAAATTAATGGCGGTGAAAGCCAGCCCTTCCAGCGGGGCCTGAAAGGGCAGTTCATGGAAATGCCTCAGCAGCATGTGCCCGAGTAAGCGCAGCAAACAGAGGGCCCTGGAGCAGATGCCGTCGCAGCTGGGGCCGAGGGGGAAAGCAGAGCGGGCGCTGCTGGAGCAGGACGGGCTCTGGGCTTATTGTGATGACGTCCAGGACCTAAATCCCCCGTGCTTTCCCCCAAATCTCAGACATCTTGAGGAGAGGTTCAGTTCTCCGGTGACTTCCCCGAGCACAGCACCAGACCCCGGCGGTACCCAGCACCAAACCTGCCAGCATTGCTTCTTCCAAACCAACACCAGCATCTCCCGCAGCACCTGAGCACCCCGCCACAGCCCCAGCCTGCCAAAAGGAGGAGGGTTTCCCCAACACCCTGCAGGTATCTGGCAGGAGGGAAACACCTCCCTCTCCTACCGACACAGACCGAGCCTGCCCCGAGCCGGGTGGAAGGATACAGCCAGCTCCGTGCCGACTTCGGTGGTCCAGATGCTGTAGAAGGGGTTCTTCAGCTGCACTCCCCTGCAAAGAGGAGAGAAAACACAAAGCTGCCAACAGGCTCAGAGAGCCCCACGTCTGCTCCGCAGCCTGGGAAGAGCCAGCCACGCTGCTTTCCCGGGCGGGTGAGGAGGAGACGAGGTGGGAAGCGTTTCTTTACTGCCCTATGGGACAAGATACGCTGCTGGGAAATGCCAGCCTGCTTCAGTGCACTCTCAGGAGCTTCTCCTCACATCGTGAGACGGAGCAGTGCTTCCAGCCACAGGGGTTAAACTGCTGGTCCCTCCTGCGGGAGGTGGCCAGGAGCCTCTGCTCCCTGCTTGGCAAGGCTTGCCCCAGGAACAGCACGTACGGGCTGGAGAGCAGCGCTGCACCTACCTCTCGCACATGTCGAAGACGAAGAGGCAGAAGGAGCCAACGGCTATGGGTCCAACCTGCTTCCAGTACCCCGAGAGACGATTCCGCTCGTTCTGGTCCTGATCAGAGGGTCAAGAGGTGGGAGGAGGAGAAAAAGGAAAAGCAAGTTAGCCTGAAGTCCTCTCACCCGGTGCAGGTCCCCACAGCATTGTTTCCAACGCTCGGCAAGGGAGTTGCCAGGTATCTCTGCAAGTGGGGCTGGAAACAACCTTCCCTTCTGTGTTGTACCCACCATCATGTGCTCTCCGCAGAAGATGATCCAAAACGACAGGAGCATGGCATAGAAAATGCCTTGTCGAATGTCTCCAAAGAGCAACATCCAAGTCCAGTCAAATCCGATGGAAAACCACTCCACGGGGATGTTAATGAACGTCATGGAAATTCCCAAAGCAAAGATGACCCTGGAGAGACAGAAACACCATCTCTTTCCAGATTGCAAGGCAAGGACACAGAGGCCCAGAAGCCAAAACTGTGCATGGAGAGCAACATAAGAAAATCCAACACTGTTTGGGCAGTGGCGGTGGGGTGTCACCTCCTGCCAGCAGTTCTCTAGGGTGGGCAAATGCCATTCTCTGTGGGTTTAATGGGAAAGAAAAGAGAAGCTTTGGGGGTCTCCTGCTCCCAGTGTGCCTGGGTGGCGGGAGGGGACAGAGAAGAGACCATCCCTGTCTGGGATGCAGTGACCACCTCGGTCAGGGTCCTCTTGCTTCAGGGTCACCTTACCCAGCACGTGAGCCCCTACTCACTTCTCCAGCAGGACAGGAGCGCGTGTCATCAGCGTGATCCGTCTCCAGTACCAGACCATGATAATTAAAATGCTGGGGGTGAGGAAGGTCTTCATGGCAAACCACACTTTTGTAAAGCCTCCGTTTTGATGGATGCCCTAAGGAGAACCAAGGTGGAATGCAACAGCTGTACAGGGTTTGACACCATTACTCTGTGCTTCTCCTTACAGGAGCTGGCAGGAGAGGCATGTACATGGCAGTACATGTAAGCACACGTAGACGCAAGTACTCTTTGAAAGACGCGGTTTCCCCAACACAGGAAAGGGAGCAGGTGCCTACTTAGCACCCAGGCCATCTGAGCAGGCTTCAAAAGTCCTGAAAACAAATACCAACACACACAGCTTCCACTGCGAGGTGGAGAGGGGCACTCTGACGCAGCGTGGAAAAAGCTGGCAGAATTGCTCTCAGACAAGTAACAAGATACTCATGAAGCTAAGTCACCACCGGTGAAAAAGCATCGGCCAAAAGAATGTGTTTCTCCAGACGCATGCCCTCCCACCGCTGTCTGCAGCCACCACAGCCGGCTGGCTCGCTGCTTCTGCTGAGAGGGACAGCAGTGGGAGGTTTTCCAGCCGGGAGCACCCATGGCCACCAAGCCTCAAGGCAGGGCAGGAGCCGGGATAGCTGACAGCCATCCCAAACATCTGTGTGGCGATGGCCAACTCCAAGACAGACCTTGAACCCTACTATTCTCTTCCTCCTTAGCTCCTAAGGCTAAGGCAGGGCTTAATCAGGCTGAGGACTCTGCACCTGAGCGGGACTGTGGTGGGGAGGAGAGGACAGAGCTCTCGGAGCCATGAGAAGAGCCCGGCTCTGGAGGTGGTCACAGGGCAGCGCAGGAGGGTGGCACTGCTTGACGCTTGGGATGGGCTCCTCGGAAGAGAGCGGTCAAAGGGGTCATCCCTCGGGAAGGAGGAAAGTCACTTTTGCAGGCAGGAGCTACGCGCGAGGAAGAGTAGGATCAGAGAGGAGATCAAGAAAGGAGCTGCAGCAGCCCCCGGGCAGACATCACGGAGAGAAGCAAGACAGACACTCACCACGAGGCGGATATCCTTGATTTCCCCAATGCCCACGTTAATGCCCTTCCTCTCGTTCACAGGGAGACGGATGTTGATGAGGTAGTATTTGTGGGCCACGCTGCCGATCTCCATGAAGGGAAGGAAGTCACAGTCGTAGTGACGGCCTTCGGACTCCAGGGTCTAGCAAAAGGGCACAGAGCAGCAAGACGGCAGTCAGCCTTGGAGGGACCGGCACGCTCTCCACGGTGAGGATCTGGAAAAGCCCTAACACTGGGACCGTTGCTAGCACTGAGAGCCTGTTTGCTAATTCCAACCTTCGCCTGGGGAGAGTCTGTGCAAGCCTGGAGAACATCAGAGGTTTGGGGACATTTTTGCTCAAGTTTCTGATTGTTTTGGGTCATTGAGCCAATAGTGTTTGAACTCAAGCAGGTTCACGTCTCAGGCTTTTACATGCACTTAAAGCCAAGGGAGCCTTTCGCGAGGAAATACGACTTTGGGATCCAAGTGTCCTCCCTCAGCAAGCACAACCTGAGCCAAAACAAAATATGCAACCCCTTCACACGTGTCTTTATGTGGAGTTTCTTAAGTCTGGTTTTACCAGCAATAGTCACCTCGGCACCACGTATGTATTTACTGCGTATATGTGGCTGTATGGAAGAGTACAGGTGTTACTGGAGACATAAGTGGGTTGCTGAAAGGGATTGTGAAACAGGGGAACGAGACACAGAGCTGAAAAACATGGCATGGTAAAGAGATGCCAGATTAATTTAAGCACACGAATTACAGCCTGCAGCACAAAAAGGAACATCTTTATTTAAACAAGATGCTCTGTTCTCAACTGCTAGCCATGCTCTCTGCTCCTCAGCTTTATAGCTTGAGGCATTAAGAAGTTATTTTAAGAAACTCTTGCCCCACCTTTCTAGGTTCTTTGAATGCTGCAGTGTCCCTGGTGGGCTATTTCCTTGCTGCTCCTGAAGAACAAGGTTTTGTCCATCACAGAAGCACAAGATGGAAAGGTCCAAGTTCTCGAGGACGGTTTGGGATATACAGATCTCAAAGCATTTGAGTTCTAGACAACAGCTCTGCAACACCTCATGCCTCTTCTGCCTTACAGTTTTAATTCTAGCTCTGACTTCATCCCCTTCTCCTGTATCACCAAACAGAACCAACTGCATGTGGAGCTCATCGGGTTTTCAGAGGTTTTGAGCCAAGAGAAAGCTGACACGTTTGCAAGTTATGATTGAACAACTCAGAGCTTCTAGGAAGCACCACGAAGGAAAGGAAGAGGACAATTCCCACCACACTCCCACACCTCCCCACCTCCAGCATCAACAAAACACCTTACTTTTGGTGAGCCAAAGGTGCATTTCAGCTTCCTGATCTCTATTGCGTGTGCTATTTCTTCCCAATCATCAAACATGTCATCACGATACGCTAACGACACATCCAGGGTAATTTCTGCATTTTCTTCTGCAAGAGTAAGGAGACATCAGGCTTGTTAGAGAGGAATGGTACGGGATATCAGAAGGGTGGGAGAGCATCTAGACACGGAAAGGACCTCTGAGAGGCACACAGCTATGGAGGGAAATGGAAATTTTTGCATTCGAACAAATACAGATCAAATTACCTTTTTCAAGACATTTATCTCCTCTCTAGTAGAAAAGAAAGAATTTTTACTGGTCATAAAGGTCTGATATCTTTCTAACATATTATAACCTACAGCTTTAAGTTACAGTTGTGGGTGAGAAGCATTATTTATTCATATAGCATTAGAAACAATAACTCATATAAAACTGGAACCTAGAGAGCTGCAGAGACAGACAGTAAGCCAAGAAGCAATCCAGCAGCCCCTTCACCGTGGGTTGGCGGAAGGACAATAAGACAGGCTTCTACGTAGACCTTCTGCAGGTAACGCAAGGTTGTGCAATAGTCTTTCTGCTTCAGGAAACAACTATATTGCATCATAGGATTTGCTTTAAATCAACACTGAAATAGTGTTTAGTTAGAGAAAACCACAAGAAAGATGAAGTATACAACCGTGTACGGTTAGATGACCTGCATAAAGGAGAAATCATGCAACTAATGGTGCATTTCGTTCATTTAGGCATGATAGCAGAAGTCATCTATCAATGTAACCTTAGGTTTCTCGTGGCCGTAGGTTCCCCATCCGTAAACACTGAAGCCCAACATCTTGAATAAAAAGGTCCAGAATACACCCCTTAACAAAGATGTATTCTACCCAAGAGATGTTAAATGAAAAAAAAAGGGTCGCAGAGGCCTTTCGGTGGGACAGGAAGGGAGGAGGCAGGGAAAGGCACTGCTGGGAAAAGTCAAAATGCATCACCAAAAGTACAAATGGCTTCAAAATTGCCCACAACTAGGATCCTCTGCTCTTCAAAGATAGGCCAGGGTTCCCAGAGTAATAAGAAAACACTACACAAGGATCCTTTAAAAAGAAAATTAAAAAATTGAAGTTTAGCTATGCTGGCCTTGCTGGAAAAAACCTCAGAAATGACCACACATGATGGAGTTGATGTTTCCTATATGTGTTGTTTAGCTTAAGTCATTCTACATAAGCCTTTTGAAGCCCTCCACTCCATGCCCACAGCCGACACCAGCACTGACTTGTTTCTGCCTTTACAGATGCACCAACTTGCATGTCAGTAAACAGGCAGAGAGTTTATATGCCCAGGTAAGGTCACCACACCAAATTTGCATGGAAACAGTCAGCTTGTCCTCTCCTGGACACATTCACAGTAAGAGTATGACGTGTAACTGCTTTTAAATATGCTCTTGCTAGGATGCTGCCAAGAGGTCATCATTGCAAGAAGGAAATGGGGCTGGAACAGACTTATTTAGGTGCCATAACTGAGCATGTTCATGAAAAAAGGAGTTACAGCCGATGTCTGCCAAGCAGCAACACATAAACATGCTTTGAAAACCCGAGGCAAGTTTGTACCAGCTCTACCAGATGTAAAATCCTACTATTTACCAGGCACAGATCCAAGGGAAGGCTCTGAAGGAGGGACACACTCTGAAATGAGCCTGTGCATGCTACAACCTAGCCTCTTTCATAGATCACCAAATTCTAAGAGCCATAGCTCTGGAAAAGCATTGGGAGATGGCTACAGAACCATCTGCCGTGGAGAAGCGTTGGAAGATGGCTGCAGAGCCATCCGCCGTGGAAAAGCGTTGGAAGATGGCTGCAGAACCACTTGTGCCAGTGTCAAAGCGCTGCGCGCTTGCTGCAAACAGCTCACACTTGCAAGCTCCCTGGCAGCGTGCTGTGGCACGCTCCCGAGCTCAGAAATGCCTCTGCAGATCTAAGCTGACACGCACACATTCCACCAGGGCTGCGTCATTGTATAGGCGGACACTGTATGTGCTCTGTCCTGTAAGGATGACGGAAGGTGTACACGATGTCAACGCCCATAGCTTTTCACCAGGAACCCTCTGTATGAAAACAGGGCTGCCTGCTCTCTCAGCAGCAGCCCGCACCAGGGAACGGGCTGCAAAGACACATCAATACTTGATGAGCTTTGAAGTTCAGCTCCGAAAAAAATCTGGTCTTCATAATTCCGAAGGGAGGCTGTTTCACGTCTACAAGTAAGCATGAGTCTTTCAAGCGCTGTGCCCCCCATATATTTGTCATCTTTTTCAGTTATATTTTTCTTGGGAATATGTGGTGGCATACTCATCCCAAATGATGGGAAGGGGCGTGGATGGTATCTGTGGTTTAGACTTGCTATTTATACAGGGTTTGGAGGTGGCTCTGTTATGCATCTGATGTGGATGCATCAAGATTTTTCTGAGCATTTTTTTTTGCACACGTGACCTATATCATCCAGTTTGATATCAAGCTCCTTTCCACAGCAGCCATTAGTTAGGTTTCCATGAAACACAAATTTGCCATCTCAGATCCGCTATTTAGAAGACCAGCAAAACAGATAAATGGGATCATAAGGTTAAACTTGGCCCGGCTAAAAAGAACTACAAACTTCATTTCAGAAGCCATAAAACCAACTGGAATGCTTGGGATTAATTCCAACAAAAACAGCTTTCATTATTTCATCTTTGCAATCCAAATGTTGCTGCTGCCATCGAGTATGAAAACCAGAAGGCAGGAGATATACTAGTGTGTGCTTTTCCAGACCAATGGATTAGAATCTCCCCCTGTATTTCCATCAGTCTCTGCATCAGGGTAACATCTCCCATTAGAAAAGAGTTTTGTACAAAGACCCTTCAAGACTGTCAACATAAAATACATATATACGTTTGTATACACACACACACA
>VYZV01006525.1:0-26356 GCA_013401275.1 Pandion haliaetus | reverse complement strand
CAATTGTCAGTTGCTGTTTTACAGAGGGGCCAGAGCTGAACAATCATGGTGGATAAATTACTTTTCTATTCTGCAGCAAGTGGCCTTCCTACCATGTGAAGCTTAAGGTCATTGGCAGGGCAGTGAGGGGGAAGCTTATATATTAGTTAACTCTAATGCACTAATAGTGTTCATATAGAGGAACTATACCAATTAATTACAGTTAGGATTGTTCTTTGAGATGGGGAGTGATGACTTGAAGAGTTAATGTGCTGAGATATATATAGATATATATATATATATATGCACACACACGTATGTAAGTATTTTGCTTTCTTGCTACTCCCCTTATTGCTACGATATCCCTATAGGTAACTTGCTTTTTCTTTTTTCTTTAATAGCTGCATTAAAGCCTTCAATAGTCATCATTGCAGGAATCCAGATTTCAGAAATGAGAAAATATTCTAAAAAGATTTTTAAACTATAACAACACATTCTGCTCACAATTTTTACAGTGTAGTCTAAAGGGGGAGGGGAAGAAAAACCTGTCAAAAATTAGGTAGAACATCCTCGAATGGCAATTAGCATGCCCAGAATTTATTTTATGTACAGCGCAGTGGCAAGTAGCTGCTTCTTATTAAATGAAAATCCTGTATTATGTACTTCAGGAACATTCCAACTAATGAGTATGTAATGTCCTTAGTATAACACAGAACTTCTTTTTGTGTTCACAACCACAAGATGCTGGAAACTTGACAAATGATATCATTTAAGACAGATGCCTGCCTTAGGGACCTGTTTTTTGGCTTCCTGTTTCTGGTTTTTATTTCAATAACATTTGTAATTGCCACAGGAGCTGTACCTGTGTAGTGTTTTAACCCCTTCACATATACCCCATTGCATTAACTCCTTGGATTTTTGGTTGGTTTTGGGGGGGTTTTTTTCCTCCCCAGCTGGTGTGGTCTTCCTGCCTCTCACAAGCACAGATATACACATAAATAAAAGCTGGGCCTATATTAGACCAGATGAAATGGTAACATTAGAGGGGGCAAAAGCTTACTGCACTAGCTGTATTTTACTAGCAAAAAAAGTACATGTAGACCAGGCCCAAGGCAAAAAATAAGAAACCGTCAGGTATGGCCTGCTGATTCTCAGCAAGTGACAACAAAACTCTATGTACACAGCCTGACCTCAGTTGTATTTTCCAAGGTGCATTTCCTCCCACTCCCTTAAACTCACATTCTTTACTTAGGTTATAGGGCAGGAGGATTTTTGACATCCCTGCAATTGATGCTGGTTAGAAGGGGCATTTTGGCAGTGCTGGGTCAACATGAGTTGTAAGTCCGTGCTGTGCCTCCAGCAGAGCCTGCTTCAAGTAAAGCCCTTATCACAGGACAACAGCAGTTTTCAGCTCCCCGGGTGCTCAGCACGGATCCTGGCAGACTGCAAGAAACCTTCCCGCAATCCACAGCAGCCCAGAGGTTTTGGTGGTGGTTTATAGCATGTTCTCTTTCTGTTTGATTTTTTTTGTAGGTCTTGCAAAAAACCATTACAAACGGGCTGCGTACAAGCAGCTTCTATGGTTCTGCACAGGTGAGTTTTCACTGGGAAACACTACTAAATCGTACACAGTGCTGTAGTAACAAATAAGGGCTTGTAAAGAGCGTGAGGTCTTTGCACCTATTCTGCAGGTGAGAATTTTCTACTTGTCAGAAGCACTTAGCTCTCTTGGACTTAAAGTGCTTCCCAGTGTAATTTTGAAGCAAAAACTTTACATTCAAGCCTGCTGTCACAGGACATGTAGTCTCATTGCGCCTGTACTCTTAAGCCAAGTTTATCCCATGAAGTGTCAAACAACCTTATCTTTCCTCAGAACTGGAGCTGAGGACTCTGGAAAACCTCAAGAAACCTCTCAGTTTACTGCAGGACCGGACAGCACATCATACAAACATACCCTGCGGACTTTCTGTAAGAGAAGGAGGAGGAAGCCTGTATCCTCCATCATAAGAGGGAGGTCAAAAGGACCAAGTGAGTGCCAGACCAAGTCACTTCTGCTGTTCTAGAGTTCCTTTTCAGAGGAAGTAGGCAGGCTCACAAATCTCATTATGCATTACAGGGATCCGTGCACAGGCTTCTTGCGCGCTGTCTTAAAACTGTACCCCTAAGGCGCTAATTCACAAAGGGAATGGAAGGAAAGGAAATTTGTATATTTTCTGGAAGCAGTAAGACATGACATGCAGCACGGTTCTGGCTGATTACAGCACGCCTCAGGTGAGCTGGGAGGCACGAGGCCACGAGCCAAGTGATTTCAACCACCCAAGAAAGAGAACTCCACAGAAATGCATTGTGTGGCATGTCTGATCGCTACAAAGAAAAACACTCCGACTTCATTCACGTTGGCATGACATTATTGGCATGACTGTTTCTGGCAGCCTATCAGAAAGTTTTATTTGCATCCAGAGTTTTGAAAGCCATTTCATAACGTTAAACAAGGATAACGTTGAAAACGTCTGGCTTATTTGCCCCTTGACACCTATGTGTGATCCTTCATTGAAGCCCTAATGAGGGTTTCTCCTCGGGTTGCGTTACTTTCAAAATAACCCCTGCATACAAGCAGCATAAGGGACCTTTCCTCCCCACATAGGGTGTGGCAAGAGTAGACAGAAGGAAGCGGGTAAAGTATGTTATTTTTCCTGTATTCTCAGTGATCAAGATGCAGAGTCAGTTATTGGATCATTTGACTTCTCACTGAGCTGGGAAACCTCAATCTGCTATCACAAGTGCCTACAAATAAGAGAGATATCGAGTCAGTTTCCTCACCTGGGAATGGAAATGAGGAGCAAGAATAACACTCTTGAAACAGGGTAAAAACCATCTCTGAGGAGAACCTGGCTCTTAATTCTCTGTGCGCATGTGTGTTCATGCTGCTGGAAAAAAGCAGTTCTAACACAGACCTGCCTCACCTCAAATCGTAGTGAAATTTCCCAGGGCCTCCAGATAACTCCCAAAGTCTTGGGAAATTCAATGCGTTCGCAGTCGCTGATGTTGTAAGAGCTGTGGTGGCAACAACAGCAGCTTTGCAAGTTCTGAGCTCTCTGGTGACGGGTGGCAGCAGAGCAAGCCTTGCTCAAGAGAAACTGCTAAAAAGGCAACCCTCCAGTTCTCAGGTAGTATTCTTCTCTAAATGAATTCAAGCACGAGGGACAGATTATTGTCCATCCTAATTTAAAAAACAGCTCTCCACTTCATTCCCCAAATCCTGACTTATTTGATAGCTATTCTTCTTCCCTTCTCTCCTCCCTCTTTCTCTCCACCTCCCTCCCTACTCCAAATAAAAAAAAAAAGTGAAATAATCACAGAGGGGGAGGATACTGGAAGTGTTTCAGGCTTTTCTCTCCCTTTGCAGGGGGGAGGTCGGTTATCCTTGTCCTGTAACATGCCTAAACCTAACAGAGCACATGGAGTTTTGCCTACAGGCTCTGCAACAAAATTTGAGTAGATTTATGGCAAATATATACAGTTTCCATTTTACCACAGAAACAGACATAATTTTTGCTTTCAATATACAAGATCTTTTCTAGTCAGATGGGGCAAAAAAACCCACAAAACAACCCACCAAGGACTCTTTCCACCTGTATGATTTCATTTGCAGTATCTTTCATTCTATCTGCTAATGCTACAGTTTAATGTGATGAGGCTACTTCTACAGCATTTCTTCCTTTCTTGTTTGTGAAAAGCTGACGTGTTCAGCAGTCACAAAATACACATCATGGTACAAAGAGGAAGGAGCCAAATATTCCTCCTTTTCCACAAAGCTGAAATTGTAGCAGTACAAAAGAGTTCAGCAGTGGTTCACATGGTATGAACCAGAATTCTATAAGGTGAGCGGAGGGCTGTGGATGAAACACGCTGTAGAGAAAAAGGTTGTACCTAGCACGGGCAAAAAAAGGACGGTGGTGGTGGTGTGTTCAGGTGACTGGAGGAAAGCCAAAGTTTGTGCTTCACCTCAGATGAGTTCAACAAGTAGCAACAGGCTTTTTTTTCCCCCTGTGTAAATCAGATACGGTACAGCAGTATTTCACAAATGAACTGCAGTGAGAACTAATGCCAGTGTCCTTGCTTTCTAGACTCTTTTCTTCCACCTTCCTGGCATTATGTCACAACTTCAACTAATTGCAAGCAAATGAAAGGTGGGAAGGTGAAGGCAATGATTTTGCTGCTTCCAGAAATATAGTCAGGACTTTGTCTGTCATATATAAGTGGCAGTAGTACCTCTTAAGGCTTTCAGGAAACAAAATGTTGATAGTGCCTTCATGATGGCTGGAGGGGAATGAACACAGTCATTCAGGCTTAGATTTTGTTGGGACTTCCCAGCATAATTTTGCTAGAGTACAACTGACATCCATGCTTATCCAAACAATGGAAAAGTTTCTCGGTCCTTGAAAGCTAACCGTACTATATTGGAGGCAATACAGAGAATGGTACTTTTCCAGTGCTTTCCTATTGTGCTGATTTTGGCTGAGATAGAGTTAATTTTCTTCACAGTAGCTGCTATAGGGCCGTGTTTTGGATTTGTGCTGAGAACAGAGCTGATAACACAGGGATGTGTTTGCTGTTGCTGAGCAGTGCTTACCCAGAGCCAAGGGCTGTTCTGCTTCTCACCCCCCCCCACCAGCAAGGAGGCTGGGGGGACACAAGGAGTTGGGGGGGGACACAGCCGGGACAGCTGACCCCAACTGACCCAAGGGATATCCCAGACCATATGACGTCATGCTCAGCAATACAAAGCTGGGGGAAGAAGAAGGAAGGGGGGACGTTGGGAGTGAAGGCGTTTGTCTTCCCAAGCCACCGTTAGGCGTGATGGAGCCCTGCTCTCCTGGAGATGGTGAACACCTGCCTGCCCATGGGAAGTGGGGAATGGATTCCTTGTTCTGCTTTGCTTGTGCGCGCGGCTTTTGCTTTACCTATTGAACTGTCTTTATCTCAGCCCAAGAGTTTTCTCACTTTTACTCTTCTGATTCTCTCCCCCATCCCGCCACAGGGGGAGCGAGTGAGCGGCTGCGTGGGGTTTAGTTGCTGGCTGGGGTTAAACCACAACGCCTATCTATCACACAGTAAGTGGAAAGGTTGAACAGCCCCCAGTTCTGACCCTCGTACATCTGGCAACATACACAAAGGTCTGAATGATTTTAAAGAAAACAATCAGATATGTACTGAGAACCTGTCTCACTCCAAGAAGATACAGTCTCAGAGCACTGTGAGTGAATTAGTCTTTTTGTTCAACTCTGTATTTAAAAAAAAAACACCAACCCTAACACTCAGTCTTACCCTCTGCCCCAGGGCTGCCCTGGTTCTGTGCCTGGCAAGCCGGCTTTGCTCTGAAGCACACCAGCTCTCCATACCTTGTATATTTTAATGCCGACACTGATCTTCAATCAGCATTGCCCTGGCCTTCCAGTGAAAATATGCCAAAATGTCACAGGTTTCCAAATGAAATGCAAATACTGAACTTTCTGAAATTTACTGATAGTATTTTACTCCTTTACTGCATCTGAGCTGTACCAATGAGACACAACGGAAACAAGGGTTTAAGAGTCCTGACAGCAAAGGTAAAGCTCTTTGCACTTGCCACTCCACAGATGTCTCAGCTGGATGGTCTGTAACACCTCCCGAGAAGAATATGAGTCTTCTGCTTGCTTGCTCACTCAGCATAATAAAAAGAAGAGATGAAATAAAGTCAGGTCAGCCTACCTTTTGTCGTACGTAACTGTTATTACACAGATGTCACAGAAGCAGGTGCAAAATAAATACCTGGATAATGGAAACCATTTGCTTTGCCTTTAGCCACAGGCATCAGGTCTGATTTACTGGTGGCTGCCAGCTAGAGAGCATGGGAGAGCCAGGTCCCTATAGCCAGCCTCGCCTTTACATGCTCAGAGATGGGAAAAGATGGCCACAGTGCAAGCTGCTCTGGAGGAGACTGTCTTATTTTTCTCCCATGCCCTCCTCCCCATGCTCCCTACTATTCTGCCAGAGCAGGAAGATTTAGCAGAGCCATGAATCTACGCTTACGCGCTGCCCTTTCATCATTTGGACCTCGGTGGATGTACACAATCTGGAGCAGTCTTTGCTCAAGGCAAACAAAGTAAAGGAGGAGAGTGACATTTCAGTCTTTCACTGCAGAGTCATTCAGGTCAGGCGCTGAAATTATAGACACCAGCTCCAGCAATGTTAACAGCCAACTTTAGATTATTAACCATCCTTTGGATAGCAGTATGTTTATGGTGCCAGCGCTCAGAGAATTCCTCCAAATTGCAGGGTGTCCTAACACAGCCGGTCAAACCACATGGACCTTTAGATGCAGTAAGCAGTGTAATTAAGTCTGTTTTCTCGTTTGTACTTTCCTAGCAGCACTCAAAATAGACTCTCAACCACTGGACACTGCTCTTTGCATCAGGCTATGAAAGGAGGTAAGAGTGAAGGGTGCCTTAATGATAGCTCATTAAGGAGACCTCAAACATTTTCTTTTATTGCATTATTTATGTTTTGGCTGATAAAAAAACCACTGTTTCCAGGGCAAAGTGCACTCAAGAAGCTTATTGGCCTGTAGGTGGTTTCATTTGATTAGATTTAGAAGGGGAAGGCTAGAGAAATTTCTTTTACCTGCTGCTGTCTTGAAAGACCTGGGCTTTTTTCTTCCCCACATCAGGCCATACATTGCCAATACCACTGAGATCCACCAAACTTCATTAGCCCTTTCAAATATTTCTGGGAAAGGCAGTGACCGTTTTTTCCACTAAGGCTCTAGAAATTATTCTTCACTGCAATGATCACTGGCATCCCTGGTAGGATCCGTTTTTTAATATAATGACCTTCTGCATACAAGCAAACAACCATGAAGAGGACCTAAACATTTAGATTCCCATGAAAAGATCATAATGCTGATTTCACACAAAAGAGTCCATATTAAAAAAAACTCGACCAAAAAATAATACAGACAGTGGTCATGAATGCTTATTCCCATTCCTTAAATTGTATTTTATAGTTAGTCTAGCACTGCATTAATTACTGACTTTCCTAGCATTCTTTCGTTATTCTCCTACAGAGCCATTCTCACTGTGTAACTTTGCCGCAGTACGTTTTGTTACCCATGTACAGATCCAAGAATAAATTTTGGCCCTGACCATGGAATATTCACTCACTTTCAAATGTAAGTAAAAGAACTGAAACTAATTAACTGGAAACTGCAAGTGCTGAGAATTCCTTTTTTATTATAGCGCAACTCTCATCTCTTTAGCTTTTCTTTGTGTTGCTTCTCTCCTAGAAACATAATACTAATGACTATTAAAGCAAAAAAAAAAAACCCAAACCCAAAACACCCCCACCCCACCCCCAAATCAACACCAAAACCCAAACCAAAACACCAAAGTTGGAAGAGGCAGAGGGGATAGAAACTCTCAGACATTCCAGAGATAACATGGGAGAATTTAGGTTGAAGATAGAAGCTATGCCACATAAGGAATGGATGCCCAGTCTCCTCCTTGGTATGGAGAGGGACTGTAGGCTGTGAATGGATCCCCATGTCTGTATGTAAGAATTAAGAGACCAGAAAACAACTAGAAAGAACTGCTCTTCATGCTCTTTTAAGCCCTGAAAGTGTCCACTAAATATGCTGAATGTGGAGGAGAATGGCATCTTGGTACTAAATGAGAAAGCATCATTTAAGTAATTAATATAAAGCACAAATACTTTCATTTTGTGAAAGAGCCTAGTAGCTAAAAAACAAAGAAACATGGGCAAGCCAAAAGATTTCTGATTTTCAGTATCATAGGATGAGTTTGACTGTATATACTATTCACTGCCTTTCTGAATTACAGATCACAGAGATCTCCATCCAGAAATGCAATGTACTGGTATTCATCTTGTCAATGATACATACTCAGAGGGCTATGTCTCTAATTGATGGCTTCATCATTCAATTCAAGATGTATAAGGATACTTATTGTTATCTAAAACTAACTATCATATGTTCCTATTGTTCCACACTTCTCTCCTTGTCAATAGCATCCAAGATATCCTATCTAAATCTTCAAGATAGCAAAAGGAAGGTGCATTATTTGTTGACTCCACACATTGCATTATTAAATGTTTGTGAGCAACCTGCACATCTCCCCACTGACATCTTTAAGTATCAATTAAAATTGGACAAGAGCGTACACCAATGCAAATAAATACTCAGTTAAATGAAGGCTTTGCACTGAATTCTTAAAGTATTCTAATTCACGTGCTTGCTAGCAGGCACTCAGTTGAAATCAGGACAGTGACGTGAGTGTGAGAATGAACTGTGTATAAAAGGGAAGAAAGCAGACTGCTTTATGGTGGAGTCGTGGCAGAGGTTTGACAAGAAATGCTTCTCCCAATACAGCTAAGCAGGGAAGGAGAACCCTATTATATGGATGAGTGGGGCCGGCAGTGGCATCTTGTCATTCTAACTTGTATAAGTAAGCAAGCTTAATTGCTCCTTGTCTTTTCAAGATGACTTTCCACCAACAATCTCATTATCACACACATATGTTTATTGCACATATCCAAGTCCCTTCATGCAGACCTGAATGCAATGAGGAGAGCAGCAATATTATGTTATCCAGTAACATGGTTTTTTTTCCTTTTTTTTTTTTCTCTTTTTAACCAGACGGATGTGACCTGCCTTCTCCTTCTGCGACTAACGGGGTGACCAGAGGCAGTGGAACATACACCAAGACTGGAAAGAAGAAAACCAGAGGGAAAGCAAGCTGTCAAGAGAACAGTGTACTGAAGAGGAAAAATGTAAACATGACTTCTATTTACCAAGATTAATATGTAAAGTTAACATGTTTGTCATGGAATATATTAATATGTATGTTTTCCCATTATGTAGATCTTTTCTTATATTACTTATTAGAAAGGGATATAATCACAATGATGGGGCAAGAATGCCACTTAAAAATTAGGTGATGCCCAGTCAACATAATATAACCACTACAGTGTCATTTCTGATTTAGATGTGGTGATATCAGTGCAATTGCCACTGGGAAGAAATTATAATGGCTGTTAATGATAAATAAAATGACAAGAAGGAGGATCCTCCTTCACATATAATTCCAAGCAAAATTCAGCTGCTGACTTCCTTAAGCACTCAGTGCTGTTCATTGCTGAAAAGGAAATAAGCAGGTTTTGTGTAGCTGCATGGCCATAAGAACGGCGCTGTCATTTCCCAAGCCCAAGCATAGACACTGCAGGTCTAACAAGACTTCACCACTCTATTTCCACTCAGGGGAGATGTAGTAATGAAGCTCACATGAAGTGAAATCTTAACACAAAGTTAACGTTATTCTCACAGAAAGCGCTGTAGCTAGCAAACACAAAGATAAGGAAAAATAGAGTAAAGGCAATTGTACAATCATGCGTGTGGATACTTTTCAAAGCCCCCAAATACTCCAGCCTTGCCTGTGTAAACACAGGCAGCCTTAATCCACGTATCAAAAGACCTTCCTACATTTGTTTTATATCGTAAATGTGTCAAGAATGAGCTACACGAAGCATCGTTCACCCACTACACATGGCTTGTTAGCCTAGTTGAGAGCATCTTTCAACTCATTCACACATTAAAAGCCAGGAAACCAACATTTGATTACTAGTTCTAGCATTAAGATCAAAGACCATATCTTCCCATCTGTGAAGAGCAAGAGCCCAATTCTTTTCTCCTCACTCTGCAATTACAGAAGAATCAAAACACAAAGCCAACGTTATATTCCACATCCCTTGAATAACACAGTTCCAGATTATAAAAACACAAAGCACCCAGTATAACACACATACATACATTTTTTCCTAGGCATCTTGGAAAGAAGACAAGTATAAGCAAATTTGCAGTCACATCTTCACAATACCCCCAATCTGCAGCTATCCAAAGCTCAGGGACTGCTTGATCCACAGGTGTTATCCTAGTGTAAAAAATTACAACACCTCTTAAAAGGGAAAACACCACATACCTGCCATTTACTCTTCATTTGGTATCTTCAAAATCAATTGGTAAATGGTGGTGTAAGGGTTAATTTAAAGCAATACATTAAATTAAAACCACAAAAAAGATACAGGCAGTGTGGTCAACCTGTTATTTCATTATCATAGCTAGGTTTTTGGTTACCTGTTAGTCAAAGAAGTTTAAAAATATAAATAAGTAAAAGTCAACCTTAACCTGGAGAATAAACCTGTCCACTTTCAGGTGAAACTGATTTGGTAATTCAGTTCTAGCAGATGCAAGCACTTCTGCAGGTGATTTACTCTTAGGCACATAGAGCCAAAGAAGGCAGGGGCAGTGAAAGAAGAAAAGGTACAAAAATGAATGGTGTGTAATATGCTTTATAAAATATGGTAAACTAACACGGAGAAGACCCTAGTGAAACATCTGAACCACCAGTCTAGCATTTTTAGGTATTGTTGTGGCAATTAACTCTCTATCCCAGCTGAAACCAGGACAAGGTATATAGAATTTTTTTTTTTTTTTTTTTGGGGTGGTGGTCTGTTTTACTACAAGGTATGTCAAAGGAGTGCAGAGACCTGCCAAACCCCAGCTAATTGCTTTGGCTCCTTTGCATGAAGGTCATCTGCTGATAAATTGTTTAGACAACAGGTTTTTATAGGATGCCTGGTGGTCTTTGTAATGCAACTAGTTTTATTTAGTATATGCTTTTTCTTATGCATTGTCGTTCTTTTGCTGGCAAACAATAAGGATGAAGTCTGCACCCTTCAAGTGACAGAATCTTCCCCACATTTCCTGGATTTGAGCTCTCTTTCAGGAACAAACACTCATTAAAGGAAAAGGCCTACCTAATGGTTAGTAACAGGAATTTTATTTTAGTGCCTGTTTTATGTTTGGGAGAGTTAGAAGAAGAGAATGTGGATGGAGTTGGAATTTTTTCATTTGTCAGCTTTGCAGAAGATGCCAGGAACACTTGCTTTTAGAAAGCAAAGCATCCTGATATCCTCCGAAAGAGCTGCAAAGAAAAGCGTTCCTATGAGTTCCCATGTTGAAAGACTCCTTGCAATAGCTACACAGGCATGCTTGGTTAGTTAATGAAACCCCCCCGTTCAGACACCTCCAAACCTCTGCTCACCAGCAGACTACCAAGGAAGCACCTGAGGACCCCAAGTATCTGCCTTTCTTCCAACAGCGGTAAGGTTCTCTGGGTTTATGTCCTTTTCTGCAGGACATAAAACTAACATCAGGTGCTGTAAAGGTGTTATATTCCTGGGTTATCTTTAAGCTTTGCTGGCACTTGCATATGAGATATCTCTCCCGTGTACCACGTGGGACCCAGTCTGGTAGGCGTCCATGTCAAACAAATAATCCAGCCCTGAAAAAAAGGTGATCTGAGCACCTACCTGAGATGAAGGCAGAGAAGAGAATTAAGTTCAGCTCTTCCAAGGCAATTCAAATGCATGCTTTTTAGAAGTGCCTTGACCACAAAAATATGGGGACAGTTTTTGAATAGGGATATCCCTTTTTTAAGCTGCTCTGCTTGATATAAATTATATTAAATGTAGTAGGAGCCAGAAGAGCTCAGACACCCTATTCCTGAGTGGCTACCATAATCACTACACCTGAAAGTCACTTCCTTTCTCACTAGCCATAATGCTTTCTTCTGCAACACCTTATTTTCTAGCATCTCTGTTGCACAAAGAGCAGAGGCACTGCTCTGCAACCTGAGTCCTGTTAGCACAGAATTTGATTCACTATTTTCCACTCTGCTACTGCTGACTGAAAGCACCTAAATCTTTGCGTCTGGGCATCTCCGTGAGCATCCAAACCTTGATCCACTCTCTCTTAGTACCTGCACTTGACACAGAAGGTATTCTTCACCTTCCAGAGCAGGCTCTGGGTCCTAGATGTGCTCCAGATAGTTAACCGGCTCAGGAAACAGAGTGCAAGTCTCTTGTCTCCCATGTGACCATGCTAACCACTGAGCTAAACAGTCTGTTCAGGTTCGCTCAGTCTCCCTGACCTAGTAAATGTTCGTAAATCCCACGTGAGGCACATCAGCAAGAGACCTTGGAAGAGCCCCACCCCAAAGCCAGTTATGCAGCGTGTTGTGACAGCCCTTGGTGGCTCAGGCCGGGAATTCAGGACCGCTGCAGCTTTCCCAGGTGAATTAGCAGCAGGAATTCCTTTGGGAAGAGTGCAATTACCAGGGCTGGAATTTAACCAGAATTAACGCCCAGCTCCTGCAAAAATCCCCATCCTTAACAATCACTGCTGGTCAGGATATTGGGTTTTGCACCTTGGTGGGAAAAAAGCAAGTGTCTTCAGTGGGGTGCTCGCCCCAGGGACTCAGCGTGGGTTGAGCAGCAGGGGAAAGTGCTGCCAGCTGGCTTGCCCGCACCCCCTTTAGAAGAAGCTCTCTGCCAGCTTCCACCCAAAACTCCTGCCTCACCACAGCCTAGTTCAGGCTGGTAACTTCCACTCAATTTTTTAACAACAGGCCATAGTACTGTATAGTTATGGAAGTACTTTATGAAAGATTTTCAGTCATACATCCTGAAGAAGAGAGGCCTTGAAAACTTTGTGCTTCCCTGCTCTTCCCCACGTGCCGTGTTACTGATTTGCAGTACCAGTGTGAAAATGGACTGAACCATCTCTGCACCTTCCCCAGCCCCATTTTCCTGAGGCAGACCTTTCTAGGAAAAGCATTTCCTTTTGGCCACTGCTGACCAAATGGATATGGCCTGCAGCAGGGAGCAATCGGAGCTGGCCCCTCGGTTTCCCTGCACGGACGCCTGACAATCTGTGGCCCAGCCCTCTCTGTTCATGGAGTGCTACTCTTCAGCAGCAGGTAGAGGACTGTGATCATGGAGAACTGTGGGGATAAAAATGGATTGAAAAGTATTATTTGTGGCTCTGAACAAAATGTGGTGAGACGAAAAACCCCCCCCCCCCATTTGAATCCTTGTGTTTCTTTCAAAGAATCAACAAAAATCTAATGAGCAATTATTATTGTACAGCTCTCGCATTCCTAGTGGAAGTAGTTGCACAGATTTCAAAATCTCTCCCATTTCCTGAGCCTGAATAATCTCTGCTTTGAAGTACATTATTGCATGTGTGTCAGCTTAGATGGGTTAGTGAGCTGGCATGACACACCCTGGCAAAAGGGGCCAACGAAACGAAAACATAAGGTGGAATTATTTCTCCTGAGTGAGGGCCTGATTCAGCCCAAACATGCTGGAAACATGCCTAACTTTAAGCAGGCACTTATGTGCCCTTCTGAAGGAGAAGAGGGGAATTGCTTGCATGCTTGGAGTGAAGCACGTGGAGTTTAAGTGCTTTGTGGAACCCCAGCCTAAACTAATAGCATTGTATTTCTTCCTTACCGAGAACAAAAGCAAGCCAGTTTGGGATCACTCTGACCTAGATGCTATCAGAGGTTAGCAAGAATGACTGGTCAGACCTGTCAGGACTAAACAGCTGCATCAAGCAATGGGGGGGGGAGGTCTAGGGGGAGGAGGGCACCGGAGTTGCAAATAGAGAGGCAGAGGAGCAGGAGGAAAAGATGGAAACTGCGTGTCCTGAATACGTATGAACATGTGTGTGTGTGTGTGTGTGCGCGTGTGTTTGCTGCAGCTGAAATGCGGGTCTTATCATTTGCATATACACAGATCACCGGACATCTTTCGACCAACCTTTCAGAAACAACCTTATGGCACCATGACTCCCATGCTCTCAGCACTTCTTGGGCTCCATTTCCATAAATTACAGTACAAAAGGATAATAGCCTGTTAGCAGTCCCAGTATTGTGTGACATAGAAAGCACCAAAAGCAGGAATATTTTCCTTGCCATCCTGTGCCCCTTTTGTGGACCAGGTGTAGCCCCACTTGCAAAATGTGGTAGTGTGCCAGCAGTTTCTGACCTGATTGCAAACCTAACTAAAGCTAATTCATCATGGCAAGCTAATCAGGATGACAAGGTTGGGGAGGTGACATTCTCCAAAATCTCCAATTTGGTTGGTTTGGGTTTGTTTTTTTTTTAATCCCCTAGCAATTTATTTTCTGAATAGCAAAGTTTTCCCCAAGAATGTTCCAAAATATAGTCAAGGTTAACCATGCTGTGAGCTTATTCAATATTTATGATTCTTTTTTTTTTCTTTTTTTTTTGTACTAGGACTTTTTGGGGACTCCAAATAGTCCATTAATCAAACAGAGTGACAAAATAGGCCATTTGACAATTTGTACAGGGGCTGTGGGGTTTTTTTCTGTTCAAGAATAAAGAACCAACTTAACTTCATCAACAGTTCCTGATTAATTGTTACAAAGTGTCATCCATAAATTTTCCTTCGATCTAATAATCCTTTCAGAAGACTTAACAATATCCCCAGTGATTTGGGTTTTATTGAGGGCTGAGTTCCTGGAGAAGCAGTGACACAAATAGCTCAAGTGAACTGAGACACCTCCGTGGACAGTCTTCACAGAGTTGACAGTTCTGAAATACAATTATCAGTGTGATCTGCTTAAGAATTCATCATCAGCTCCTGCCTTCTGAAGACTTAAAAAAATACTGAGGCATACAAAGAAAAAGAGGTGATAAGAAGGCATCATTTTCTTCCAGCCTCATAACTGTAAATTGAAGAAAATTATTTTCTTTGCCTGCAGCTCATTGGCATATAGGCAGCATTATATTATAATTTCATAAGCATAAATCCTTTGAATAAATTTCAGAAGAATAACTGAATTAGAAATGCAAGTAAAGTATCTAAAAAACTTAACTGTACTAGGCAGGAAAAACTGGATGTGAGTAAAACTGGCATAGGGAGATTTACTGTCTGCCCGCTCATCTTCTGTCTGTGAAGGGAATATTCCCCCACTCCTCCCACTAACCTGATCCAGCTAAGGTAAATTTTAAGGAGGAAAAAAAAATGTTAATTTCAACCATCATCTCCATACGCCGCAGGAAAATGTGAAATCTAACCCACCTTGCTGCCTTCTTTTACAGAATTTCAGCTGTATTTCATCATTAATTAATCCTGGAGATACAACAGGCTTGGGGTTTGTTGTAATTATTGTTATTTGTTTATTTATTAGTAGTAAGCATATGGGAGATCAAAAGCATGCCTCCCAACTGTTCCCTAGCAACAAGTCAGTCAGTTATTCACACAGAAGTCACCCAGTCTTCCCACGGAGTGAATCCGGGATGCAGCTTTCCCTCGTTGCTGTCCTTGCTCCATCCTGTGGGCCCAGGGATGCTGCGGATGCCGACGCTATCCGATGCCCGGCCAGGTGAACTGCACGAATAGCTGCCAAGGGACAGAAATAACTCAACTTTTCTGAGAAACCCTGGGGAAAGGCTTGATTTTATAGTTGCCTCATAAGACGATTGCAAGTCAGGAGATCAAAGTTAAGCCCTGTTATTGACTTTCTGTTCAGTTTAGGGGAGTACTCGCTCCTCAGTTACCTGCGTGCCTTTGGGAATTTAGGCTCTCGTCTCTCTGTGACTCAGTGACTCATCTTTAAAATGGGCATGTTAGTATCATATGCTCCAATACTTTTTTTTTTTCCTGCTTTTTCTGTTATGATGTGTATGTTACTATTATGGTACATTTTAAGTTGACCTTGATTGCTAAGACCACCACCAAATTTGGTGCAAAACTCCTAGGATTTCAACTGGAGAAGGTTCAGTATGAACCTAAGTATGAAGAGCGCTAACTACCACCCAGGTAGTCTGAACTGGTGTGGGACCCACACAATGACACAGTTAAACCCGTGTGTGTATTTCCACTTCGATTTATCTATTACTCGTTCACAAAGGCAGCGTAGCTCCGGAAGCACCCGGCGGGGGCTACAGAGCCAGGGCCAGTGGCTTTACTTTAGCTTGCTTGTGTCTGCAGTGTGGATAACCAGATCATCTTTGCTGTTGCCCAATTTTTGCCACAGAATATACTGTGCCGCAGCACCTTGTGTGTGGAAGAGATTCAACACTTCCTCCAGTTCCTGCAGCTGCCATGCAGACTGGAGCCAAAGAATGGCAACATGAACATGTCTTTAGTGTCCAGGGCAATCCATAGCCATCACGGAGCATAGTGCTTCTCTCCTATCTCCAACCTGCTGCTTAAGTATTAATCGCTTACACCACACCTTGAATTTGCTGCCATTTCAACACACAAAACTTACACATGTTGCACAATGTGGGCTGCTCAGCATGCATCAACCTGAAAGACCACAGGCGAAAACACAAGAAATAATTCTGTAATATTATGTGCTATGGCTCATCAGGGGACTTGGATAAACAGATTTACACAAGTGATATAAGGTTTATATGGGACTTATGGTATGAATCAGATGGCCATTTAGATTAGACAATACAAAAATTAGGCTAGAGGGGATCTCAGGAGGTCATCTAGTTCATCCTGCTAATCTCTGTTAGGATCTCTGTACAGCTAAATTAGTCATGAACATGGAAAATATGGATCCCCTTGCTCCCAATATTACTAGAAGAAACAGTGTTTATGGGAGAGTGGGAGGATCAACTTTCCTAAATAAACTGCATAAGCCCACTGGATGATTTCCAAGGACTCATAACCTCTTTGGACCACAGAGAAATTTCCCTGTAACACTGGTCAATAGCTGTAACATGTTCTAGTCTCTAATGGCCCTCTCAGCGAGGGCTGCTTCATGCCAGGTTTCAAATCTGGTCCCTCAGAGATTTTAGCAGATGAACTATTAAAAAAAAAAACCACAAAAATATCTGTTTCCTTAATTCTTGGACTCTTCTCCCGCTCAAGAAAAACTGAATCACTTTTATCTTGAACTATTAAAAATTTTCATTTTGCCAGAGACCAGACCTGGAACATTTTATCCTGATAAGTAAAGCATTTGGAAAGCTCTGAGCAACTCGAAACAGAGGATTAGGATGGAAATGCTAGGCTATATACTACATACTTAGCTACTGCTCTTGCAGCTGCTTCTGTGGCCGGCTGGATCATGCACGGTGAACACGCTCTGTGTCTTTTCATTGCTTTCACTGAGATTTGGAGGAAAGAGATTCTAGCGGCTCCACTTTTATGGTTTTCACATGTTGTGTGTTCAGGACCCCAAAAATAGAGGTTACCTACTTATTAACATCCTACCAAATAAGTAAGCTTAAATCCATCTTTTCCCAGGTGAATCAAGGAACTGTCCTCATATTCACCACCTCACCAAAGCAAAATGATGGAAAAAGTTTTCCAGGCTTATTTTTAATGGGGATACATGGAGGTGTGCTTCTTGTCTCCCGTAACTCTTCCCTGTTTCTGCCCTGGCTTGACAGACGTATGGGATTAGTACCTTTTCGTGGTTTTAGCTTCCCTGAGGCTGTTGATGTGGACGATAGCAAGAGAGGAGTCAGCAGTGCCTTAGTCTGCATAGTATTTTTCTTAGATTTTTCTCTTTTGGTCAATGAAGTGACAATTTGTATCCATCCCTAAAATGTTCCCACCTATTCACCAGAGTTGCTGTGGTCCTCAGATGAACTGAAGTGGATGCTACCTGCAGATAGCCAGCATCATTCTCTCATACTAGATGTAGAGCCTCGTGCTTTCAGCTCTGGGGTCCGGGATTTCCACCTCCAGGATCAGCCAAGGTGGTGGCTGTCAGATGAAGGCAAATTTGGTGGGTGATGAGAAGCCATCACAAACTTTAGGTGCTGGGAGGCTGATGCCCCAGAAGTGGGCAAACCAGCCTGTGAGCGGAGAAGGAAAGGAGCTCTGGTCCTACATCCAGCTGGTCCTGGATCAAGGTTTTGCTGTCAGCCCACCCTGGTCAAACCACACACGTACACATGCAGGCACACGTACAGTACAAGCAGGGTTGGTGGAATAACTAAGTGGTGGCAGACAGCCTTCTCCCTGCACACAAAGAGCAACATCTGAACCGTGAGGCATCCCGGCAGTTTTGGCACTAATGGCGACTACGGGTCACCTCCATTGGCCCCTGCTTGGCACAGCCATGTCCAAGCAAAGGTGTGAAGTTTAGCAGGTGGGGTACATGGCTGCAAATGTGAGATATTCGTCATGCTACAAGTTGCCTTTATTTTTTTTTCTGCTGGGGAAAAATATTGTCACTTTTTGCATCAATTTAATTAGATACAATTTGTCTCAGCTTTTCTCTGCAGCATTTGTTTACTTTCTCATCAGGACCGACACAGGCCAATTAGTGTAGTGTAATTGTTTAACCTAGTCAGCGCGCTGCACTGGGTAGAAGAGTGTGCTGGTTGCGAGGGAGGCAGAGATGAAGGAGCAGTCACTGGCTGCGGTGTGGTGCAAGGGCCTTCAGGAATCACTGACACGACACCATCCCCTGGAAGCGCAAGTTGCTCTGACATCCCGGCAGCCCCGATTCCTTGTTCTCTGTCACCACTATCATGGTACGATCAATTCCCAGAGCTAATTCTTCAACCGCACCGTGCCCAAAGTGCTGCGCAGCATTATCTCCTTCCTAGGATGCCCCCTGAAAGCAAAATCTACTGCAACCATAGAAACCAGAGGACTTAAGTGATGTGTCATGTACATGTGCCGTCTCTGTTTTCAGTACCTTTGCCAAGAACACAATGTGAGAGCCTTCATCCCATACCTCTGTAAAGACAGACAGAAATCAGCCATAAAATAACTGACGGGTGCTTGCTTCTCTCCCTGAGGTTATGCAGAGCTGCCAGAGGAACAGGGCTGTGACTGCCACGAGTGGGGATGCAGGCAGAAAAAGGGTAGCGGGGCTGGTTCAGTGGCGAGCCCAATGCTGAGAGTGATGTTCGCAGGGAGGGTGGGAAGTGGAAGAAAAGGCAGTAAGTAGGTCCTTATGACAAAATATTTAAAGTTGCTGCAGCTCTGTTGATCAGCTTAGATGTTGATCAAATGCGTACAGTTGTGCCATGCCATGGAAGCGGTTTTGCATGAGCCTGTAAAAGCTATTGACTTTTCTTCCCCCCTTTACTGTGGAGAGTGGGGGAGGGAAAAGGACCACTCAGGTGGCCATTGTGAATACACATCAGCCTTGTTTGCTAGAGCTACCACAGCTACCAAAGAAACAAGGGCATTTTTAAATGAAACAAGAATTGAAGAGAGGAAGAAAATACCTTTCCTTCTTTTTTTTTTCCTTTTCCTTCTCCTTCTTTCGTTCTTCTTTTAAATCAGACCGATGTTGTGATTAACTTGCATTCTGCAGCACAGTTGATGTGACAGTCAACCAAATTAATCCCATTATGCAAAATCCAGTTCACAAGTGGTTTTTCTTTTTTCTTTTTTTTTTGCAAAATTATGTCAATTCCCCCATAAATTGGAGAGACCATGTCAGTTTTCTGTATTGCACATAGACACTACACAGTGCTGTATGTCTATATTCCTTTAATGCAGTAAGATACAAATTTTAGCTCAGTGGCACAAATTAAGATTCATAACTTTAATGCTGATGTTTCTGTTTACACGAGGCTTGTAGGAGATTTTCCATTAGTTTTGTCATTCATTTTCATTCTTGCATTTCATAACATACCAACTATTAAAAAAAAAAAGGGATGAAGAACTTCAAAAAATAACCAACCAGCCACCTGAAATAAAGATACTTAATTACTGTGGTAATGGAAACATGATTTTTTTCTCTCCCACTTCTTCCCCCACCCCACCCCTTTTAAAGGAATTTGCCGCCTGTGGTAAACAAGCCTCCTCAGGGCTCCCCGTTACGTGCGTGGTGTCAGGCGGCTGGAGCGGGAGGCATTTCTACAACTGCTACCCTTTTAGCTGAATGTGGCCATGCAGTAGGTGGCCAAATCTGTTTGGCTTTCACCAAGATCTGTGAATTCCCTGCATCCAACCAACTTGTCAAATTAAAACCTTGCCTGCTCTGCGCTGAAGAACAGACGTGCGATGGAGGCTTCTTGCACTCTAGCCCTTTGTCACCAGCACGCTGAGCTCTCAACATCTGCTCGCTGGACTCAGCTTTTGCACCTTGTTCATTTAGAATGCAGCAAACCTCAGCTTCCTCAGCACAGGAGCTAATGTGCCCCTGGTTTAAAAAAAGAAATCCAGAAAAAGGAATGTCGGGTGGGAAGGAGAAGAGAAATTGAGGTTCTAATATCTACTTTCCTCACAGATTTGGGAATAAATATATTTTTAAGTGGGGAGTTCGTTGGATTGTGCTTTTTTTATCTAAGTAATGCTTTCTTGTACAGTGAATTGTTGACTTTTTTTCCATGCTTTAGATTTATTAGACATGTGTCAAGTTGTCAGCCTCCTACCGCTTGCATTTGTGTCCACCTTGCAAACAGCAGGGAAAAATATTTTTTCCCTTCTCTCTCTCTTTTTCTCTCTCTCCCGTGAATGTTCACTTCTTGGCAGCTCTGAAACAAATTTTGAACAGTTGCTGTTCCTATTGATAGCAGGAGTTTGATGTTAAAAAAAGGGGGTTTTATTTTCCCCCAAGTTTCTGACATATACTGTCATATCATCTCACATCCTCCCTGATGCATCAAAACTAAACCAAACCAAACCAAGAAAAAAAAAAGGCAGAAAGAGGGGGAGGGCATAAACCAGCATGTTCACACAGCTCCTGAGCCACCGAAGAACACCCGCCCATCTGTTCACTATTTCAGTCCCTTTGTTCTATCTTTATTATATGTATTCTTCAATAAAATGAATTCCTGCTACTTTGACGACATTTCAACACATGCCTCTTAGTCTGCGTTTGAACTGTCTGCGAGGATCTCCTCACTCCCCTCCTCTTGCTTGCCGTCAGTGGCTGAGCCGAGGAGCTACCTGCCAGCCAAGCTGAGCCGAGCCGAGCCGAGCTGAGCTGAGCGAGCCAGGGGGATGAAACCTCTGAGGCAGTGAATGGCTCCCGGTGGCAGAACCAGGGTCTCCGGGAAATCATTCCAGGTGGGGAATCCCGCGGAGACGGGCCCACGTACTGAGAATAAGATGTGTTACGTGTTTGCTGCCATCTGAATTTCATCGATGCTCAGGTGCCTCTGTAAGGGGCAGGGCTCTCTGTGCAGATGCTAGCTATTTCTTTCAACCCCACAGAATGAATGCTGAAATTTTATATTTTTTCCCATTTTAAAGCCCAGCTACAGATGTCCACTCTCACACACCAAAATGTATGTATCTAACCTTCGGGTGGCTTAATGTTAGCCACAACTGTCCCTAGCTGTTAGAACTTCCTTCCTGACTCGTGTCCTTCTGTTCCAGCCATGCACCTTCACAAATATTAAAATGTCCTGTAGGAAGAACAGGTCTGAGATCTTAGCTCCCCACCTGGCTATCTGATTACCTCTCTCTCTTATCATGCAACTGTATTCCTAGAAACAGACTGTCTTATGACAGAGGATCAAGAATGGCATGGAAATGTCATTTTTGCAAGTTACTGACTACCAGGTGCATCCTGCTGAGGGGAAACATGAACTAGGTGAAATGGGGTACCCCAATACACTTTGCTTTGGTTCTTCCAACAGCAGCAAGAGAATTCAAGTCATTAAGTGTCAGACAACCCAGGCCTCAGTGGCTTAGCTACAGAAGATTTGTTGCTAGGTCAGCCAAGAGGGGCAACTGCTAGAAGAAAACACCCCAGTCTGCCTGATCAGTTTATTTTCCCTGGGCAAAGAACCCTTAAACCAAGGACTGCCAGTCCCCAGGGAACTGGCACTGTTCTGCCCTGCATCCAGGTTCAGCAGCCTCTTGCACCATCCCAGTGGCACCTTACCCAGCGATGCCAGGTACCCTCTCAGCCCCAGGGACACCAGTGCAGTGGTATATGACTAAGCCAAGTCTGTTCCCACGCAGACCTTCCTGCCTGGGAGCAAACAACCGCTTAAGGAAACTGCACTGTGCATGTCCCCAGAGTGGTGCAAACTGCAGAGCAAATGGAAATTGCTCTGATCCAAACACTCTTCCACACCTGGCATTTCATTACACTGCAGATATGCAGCTCCAGAGGAATGGGTAGCACTTCCCTTCCATCCAGAAGCACTTTGCACCCTCTGCCTAATGTCTTACAGCAGTGGCAGCTGTCTGGGGGTAGAGAGGACATGCCCATTTGTTTAGCTACAATTAACATTCATCTGCTGTAATGATTCATCGGATGATAAAGCAGTGATGAAATGTAACTTTCAGGCTCATCAGAATACATCACCTTCTATGCAGCAAGTCAGAAATCCCTGCCACAGGAGAATCCGTGAGCGGTGGCGTTCCCATCCCCAGAGGCACATTCCTCCCCTTCCCAAACGCAAAAGCCTGGAAATGCCATTGCTGTACTGACAGAAGGATTCATGCAGCATCTCTGTTTTCACTGCAGCTGAATTCGCTCCTGCTGTAGGTTCAGCCTGTGTGGAATATTATGAACATCTCCACATGTACATTACACCCCAACTCATTGGCTGCTATTTGCTCTGGAGACTAAACATTCGATCTGCCAGCAATCACATTATCGTGCCAGCCAAAATGCAAACCTGAACCATATGGGCAGAAGAGGGACCCATTGCTTCCACACTGCTGTCTCTATTCTTATCCCTCCAGTTCCCCAATGTTGAAACAGACCATCTATTTCCACATGATATTATGAAGCGGAGTAAGAAAGGAGCTATTTGAGAAAATTACTCTGTTTATTAAAAAATAAAAAATCTCTGTGAAAAATGTTTACCCACTGTTTACCCACCAAACATAAGGTTTCATGCACAGGCACAAAAAAATGCAATAAAATAAATACAAGACATTTAGAAATCTGTGCTGCAGATTTTGCCAAAAATGGAGCAACAGAAGCTCACCCCGCCTGAGGGAATGACTGACTAGCTGAGGATACATCCCATCAGAGCAAGCTATGTTTAGGGCAAGCAACAGGGCAGACAAAGGGAGAGGTAAAGTATCTGTTAGCGAGGAGAAAATACAGTTTCATTAAGCTGGAGCTCACATCACTTAAAATTAAATTCGCAGCTGGACTTTCAAAGTCAGCCGCTGCAGCTCTTGGTGCACTTTTGCACACACTGCGTGAAATCCCGTTGTGCAGAAAGGTAACGCAGAGCCCAGCCCCAGCTTCTGTCGTATCCTGTTTATTTTCATAAGTAGTGTTCATAGGTAGCTGGAAGAAGAACTGTGCCATGGCACGCTGTACTATGCTGTGCTGTAGCACAGGGCATATCAGCTGCTAGGGAGATACTGGCTGAAATGGGGACGTGCTGCTGAATGGGACAAGGCCCTGGTAACAAAGGACATGGAAAAGGCCAAGGTACTCAAGGTCTTCTTCATCTCAGTCTCTACCAGGAAGGTCTTGAACACGGAAGACTTACCCTTGGTGTAGTTTAGGGGACATTTAAACAAACTGGATGGACACAAGGCCATGGGCCCTGATGGGATGCACCAAAGAGTTGCCTGATGTCTTTGCTTTGCTGCTCTTGATTGTCTCTGAAAGGTCATGGTGATTGGGGGAGGTTCCTGAGCACTGGGAGAGAGCAAATGTCACTACTGTCTTCAGGAAGGGCAAGAGGGATCCAGGTAACTACAGGCAGGTCAGCCTCACCTTGATCCCTGGGAAGGTGATGGAGCAGCTAATCCTGGAAACCATTTCCAGACACTTGGAAGACAGAAGGGTGATCAGGAGCAGTCAGCACAGGTTTATCAAAGGGCAACTATGTCTGACCAACCTGATAGCCTTCCATGATGAGATGACGGGCTTGGTGGGTGAGGGGAGAGCGATGGATGTAGTTTATGTCTACTAAGGCTTCTGATACCGACTCTTGTTGACAACCTGGTGAAGTATGGGCTAAATATATGAGACAGTGAGGTGAATGGAAAACTTGCTGAAGTGCTGGGCTTGAAAGGGTTGTGATCAGCAGCTTGAAGTTCATCTTGAAGCCAGTCACTAGTCACTAGCCAGCCCCAGGGCTGATACTGGAACCAACACTGTTTAACCTCTCCATTAATGAGCTGGATGAATGGACAGAGTGCACCCTCAGCAAATTCGCAGATGACTCATAACTAGGAGAACTGGTTGACAGACCAAATGGTTGTGCTGCCACTCAGAGGGACCCTGACAGGCTGGAGAAATGGGCAAACAGGAACCCCATGAAGTTCAAACTAAGGGAAAAGCAAAGTCCTGCACTGGGAAGGAACAACCCCACGCACTAGTACACCCTAGGGACTGACCATCTAGAAAGCAGCTTGGCAGAAAAGGGTCGGGGTCCTGGTGAACAAGTTGACTATGAGCCAGCAATGCACTCTTGCAGCAAAGGTGGCCAACAGCATCCCAGGATGCATCAGGAAGAGCTTTGCCAGCAGGTGTAAAGGGCGTGACCCTTCCCCTCCACTGAGCACGAGTGAGAAGGTATCATCTGGAGTGCTGAGTCCAGTCCTGGGCTCCCCAGTGCAAGAGAGACATGGACATGCAGGATTGAGTGCAGTGAAGGGTCACTAAGGTGATGAAGGGCTCAAAGCATCTGGCATGTGAGTAGAGGCTGGGAGAGCTGGGCCTGTTCAGCCNTCTTATCAATGTGTATTAAATACCCTATGTGGGGATTAAAGCGGGCAGAGCCAGGGTCTTCTCAGTGGTGCCCAGTAATGGGACAAGAGGCAACGGGACAAACTGAAATACAGGAAATTCCACCTAAACACAAGAAAAAAATGGTTTTTTTCTGTGAGGGTGATCAAACACTGGCACAGGTTGCCAAGAGAGGTTGTGGAGTCTGCATCCTTGGAGATATTCAAAACTCAAGTGGACATGACCCTGAGTAGCCTCCTGTAGCTGACCCTGCTTGAGCAGGGTTGGAGCAGATGATCTCCAGAAGTGCCTTCCAGCTTGAGATGTTCTGTGATCTCGTAACTTGCATATCACTCCAGCTTTTCAGCAGCACAGAAAATATAAATGTACATCAGATACAAGACTGATGCAGGCCAGCACCTGGTGGTGGCTTTTGGCAGATTCTCTGAAAGCTAAATATTCATCATGCATGCATAACTGAGGACTTCAGTATTAATAGCCAGACTTTCAGGTCTTGCCAAACCTTCAGGGGAAGTTGGACCCTAAAACCCTTCAAGGATCTGGGCCCCGGAGTGTGATCAACACTTCACCAAAGTTTGAGACTGTACATTGACTTCCTTGGGCTTTGCATCAGGCAGTCTCTTAATGATCGTTTCCTCTGGGAGAAAAAAATGCTGGAGGAGAACTGCAATCTTTCTGTTTAAAATAGGTAAAAATTAATGCCAATCAGGTAATGCAGATGTGTGCACCCACATAGAGACAAGTTCTTTCTCTGAACATGGAGCTTAAATTACTTGTAGCGGCATTTGAAAAACAAGTGAGACATAGCTCAGACTCAGGAGATATGCTTGAAACCAGGCAAAATTGATTTTTTTTTTCATATTCGCTGCCAGATATTGCACAGTTACATGACTATATGCAGATAGAAGACAATGTGCATCTTATCATGCCAGTGATAGACTCCACACTGGCTTTAAAGGAATAAATCATTAATTTAAATCATGGATTTTCTGTTTACAACACAAGCCTTTAAAAATATTTCACTCCCAGCTCAGCAGAAAGAAAAAAAGGCCTTTTAATATATGGGCCAATCTGATAAATGCTTCTATGCACATGTAGGCATGATTTTAGTCTGTTTAAATTTGTTTGCTTGTTTTTCTATTTAAATCAGTAGTAGTTTTGCCAATGGTGCATTGTAGACAAATGCAGAAGATTTTAAGAGAAATTAAAGGACAAACATTTCTCTCTCTTTTCTCTACATATAATGACATATTTTGAAGCTCTGGTGAGCAGGAAATGGGATTCCAGCTGGTGCCAGCTGCCACCAAGGTTCTGTACAGCAATGCTGTTCAGCACCTGCAGAGCCTTAATCCTAATACAGGAGACCCCAAAATGATAATTATTGTAATAACGATAATTAATTGTCTCCTTATTTCAGATCCCAAATTCTGCCAACATTATTTACAGGGTTTGTTGCTCCCTGATGGGAAAAAGGAACCTTTTCTGGTTGGGATATCCCTAATTGTCCAGGTCCTAACATGGTGGAACCTTGACCTAAGCCCAGACCTTTAAAACTGCATTGAGTAATAATGAGGATAATGTAGCAATGAATACCAAGACAGATGTTGTCCCAGAGGTAGACTGGGACAATGTTATTAAGCCCTAGAACAAATCCAGAGCTGAGGAGTTTCAAAGATGAACTGTGGGTCTGGATTGACAAAACGGTGAGCATTTGCAGTGTAGTTTTTTAGAAGTGGCCAAACAGGTCCATGTGGCTTTGAATTCAAACCAGACTAAAAACCTGAGGGACAAATTCAGAGTAAGATTTGTTCAGATATTCTTCCTCATGAAAAAAATAAGAGG
>VYZV01006524.1:38286-55527 GCA_013401275.1 Pandion haliaetus | reverse complement strand
TTATCTTAAACCTAACATTAAAGTTCCTATGACTACATTTTAAACCTAACACTCCTATAAATTATGCTTCACGGTTTTCTACTTCTTAATCAAACCTCGCTCTTTTATATCAAATTTTAATTTCTTTATCAAAATATATGTAACACTTGGACACAGTAATGCTCCCCCAGTGGCCAAGCCAAAGTTACACACACAAGAAGATTATTTTCTTGAAAAACAAGGTAAAAAAAAAAAAAACCAGGCTGAGAAAATGTGACTTTAACCCAGGAAGGAGGTGAGGGGAGCAAAACACTACATGCTCATGAAGAACCCCAAGAATGGCAGGAGTTGCTTGTGGGCAGAAGTCGTGAGGCAGACATCGGCAGTTCCTAACAGGGAGGGAGTTTTATAAAGATATCAAGAGTTAATGTTCAGATAACTGGAGCTTTCAAAGGGGTATCAGACTTCTTTCCTTCACAATATACTGCAAGACAGTCAAAACTCATTTCTTATTTGTAGAAAACTGTCGGTTTAACCTTTGTCTTGCTTTATATTCCCAACTGGAACAGCATGCAAATGCAATTCCTAGAGTATTCATTTAAAGACAGTTTTGAAAAGGCAATTTTGTAGTAAATTTATTTTTTATTTTAAGGTTTCCCTTCTCAGGGAAACACAATGTTCCTGAGTACTACCAAACTGACCTAAGAAGCTCTGATAAAACTTTAAATTCAAAATTGCTGAATGTAGCTTCTATGTCATACAGATCTGAAACAGCTATTTTACATGAAAAAGTCTCTGCTTATATTACAAGGAAAGCCTGGCAAAGTGTACTACAACCAAGAGACATTTGGATGTAGGGAAGATCACCTTCACCCCACAATGCATTTCTTTCAAAATAGCACTGAATAATTTTACTAAATAGTAAAAACTTTTGAATTTAGTGATCTGGTCTTAAGGAAGCTTGTCTGTGCTTTCTATGCAGAAGATTTGTAGCAATAAGTCATGTCATAACGATTTTGGTATCTATTGGCAGCCCTACAACATGACAAATTTAGTAACAGTGAGCCTGCAAAATCTTCCTGTGCATAGCAGCTTTTTCTTAGAAATAGGTCCATTTGTGTTTCTTCATCTTTATGTAGCAGGAAATAGGAAAATTCTCTGCAGTTTCTCTCCCCTTTCATCTGTTCAGGGAACCAGAGCTCCAAGCAGATAACCTCCAGTGCTGAGCCAGTTTGAAGCACTTTGCAAAGCCATTGCACAAAGAAATTGGATAAGAGAATTGAGGACTGAAAAGTTTACCATGTGTTTAAAAACCCGCTTGTGAAAGGGACTAGAAATACAGCATGAACAACTCTTTACAGTGCTTTAATTAGCACAGGGTTTCTACCCCTATAAGTTTTAAACCTATGTCACATCAAAGCAAGGAAAGAAATGATAAAAGGCCACTGTGAGCTAGCCTGCTCTCTGCTACTGAATCCAGACTATAGCTAAGAGTTATGGACCCCTGTTTTTTCATTTAAAGTGTTGTCATTTACATTGTTTTTCCATTTGTTATTTACTGTGACTGCTCATGGTGCTTTGTGTGATAACATGTTATGACTAATAATAGCCACCAAACACAATAAATCGCTATTACCTGCTGTTACAGGGAGGCAGAGCAACTTTTTCACATAACAAAAAATAAGGAGAAAAATACATAGTGCACATTTCTGTGGGTATTTCAGAAAGGTTGAAGACATCAGGAAGATTTTGTTTAAGGATTTAGCTTTATCTGACAACCAAGCTGTAATATTAAATCCTCCCAAAATCTGCCACCAAAAATTCAAGGCTGGGTATTATTAGAAGTGCTAGTCTTGGCAATTGTTGAAAGATGTATGGAAGTTTGACATCTTGCCCTGGTTAGGGGAAAGATACTAATACACAGCTGGGCTAAGGAGCAGGGGAAGCTGTTCTGGTTAACACCATGTGGTACACATCATGACCTAAAGAGAAAGAAAGCCTGTTTCCATGCTATATCTAAAAAGCCAGCAGGCAGCTAAAACCTGCTTCTGTGCAGTTAAATTCAAGGAGTTAAGGGCAAAAATCCATCAATAAAGGTGTGGGGATTTTCTCTCTTAGTTCCTAGATTAATTCTAAGGCAAACTGTTTCTTTGTGAAGGGCCACATTCATCCAAAAGCACAACTGTAAAGTCATTGCCGATCTACAGGAGACTGAGGTCTGGGTTACAATTTGAGCCATTTGTTTCATGCGTCTTCCTATGACAGAGTTTGCACCTACGCTGGCCAGCCCCCAGGGAGCCAAAGGAGAACCCCTCCAACAGTCATTGCTTGAATGAATGGGCAGCTGAGTTTCAGAGAAAGGCTTAGAAGGGAAGGAACAAAGGAGAGGCAATAACATTCTTTTCCACCTGTAAGCTGGACCAAGCAGTGTCCTTGCTCTCTGGATACAGTCCATGTACAGGAAGCTTTTCTATTTGCTAAGGAGGTAGGTACATGGTGAGGTGACCAGACTTACATGCCCTGATGGGGCAGATCCTGGGGCAGTGCCCCATCTGCCCACAGGACTAGCATATGCCTTTGGGCCTTGGATGCTTTCCTTGCCCTCCTTGTCTCCTGCAGCACACAGCTTTGAACTCATGTCTTCCTCCCAAAGCCATAACACATCCCAAAGCACATCCAAAGGGCTACATGACCCTGATTTTCCTGTGTGTTCATGGGCTTCTTACCATCACTAGCTGCTGTGGCAAGGTGAAAGCCATGAGAAGCCCAGCAAGCCTGTTGGGCCACTGCCCCATCCCTCCCTGTTACTTGCCTCTCTCTTGCCTTGCCTGTCTCCAAACCAGCCTCTCACGAGGATGCAGGCCCTGGTCAGCTCCTCCACCTGATGCTTCCTTCCCCCACTCCTTTCCAGAGCCCTTTTTCCAGTTGAGCCCTGTGATGTCTCCTTGTTAAAAATGTAGCTCAGAGCTGTCTCTGTGGTGGTTGGCAGCTAACTGGCACAGCCAGTGGTGGGAGTTGGGCTTGCTTTTTCACACTGCTGTTCTTGCTTATCAGCCTAAGCAAGACTGACGGGAGATGCAAAACTCAGTAATCCCATGGCAGATGAGATTAAACACATCTACCTCCTTACCACAGCAAGGGCCTTCTCTGTATCACTTTAATGCAACAGCTCTTGAATGTTCTGTATGATTGTAAGGCAGTCAGTCCAATATCTGCTCTTAAAAAAAAAAAAAAGCGGAGACTGCATTGCTGGTTTTTAATTGCTTAAGCAGTTTTCCAGCAGTCAGATCTGGACTTGGCACAACTCTTACTCTGCTTGTTTAAGACCTTACTACTCTACAGTCATTTCTCACCTCCATTATTTAACGTACCCTTTTTGCTTGTAATAGATTACATTATCCCAATCCCAGCATAAGAGAAAAACGCTCTTCCTCACAGTGCTAATTAGCAGCCATGGTTGGCTGTTCCCGGCAGAGTGGACCTTCCTTTGTCTGCAAGAGTCTTAAAACAGTAGAGAAAGTGAAATACCTTGTGTTAAAAAGCTGAAAATTGGCCATGATGGATTCCCCTCCTCTCTGTGTCTGGCAAGAAGAGCTTAACACGGATGTTTCTGATCACAGCTGAAAAAGGAATCCTGGTAGCTGTTCCTTGCTGTTGCTTTGTTCCATGGGTTTACAATGGAGGGGCTGCTGGATGGCAACACAGATGGGAAATGTGAAGGGATTATCCATCAGAAGCAGCACTCATGGTAGTTTCTGTTAAAGTGAACAAGATGCTGTCCTACCAGAACAAGCCAGAAAAGAAGTTAAACACAGTTTCCCATGGAAAATAAACTCACTGGGATGCTGAAATCTGAGTCTTTATAAGACATGATGGCTCCAGTGACAACCAAGCCTGTCAGTTCCCTCCATGGGCTGATACAGGCAGGCCCACATGTCACAACAGCAACTTGAACTAGGGTCGTATCTGAAGCAACTGTGTTTGTACCTTGTCTGTTACGATCCTCAGTCTCTAAAATGAAGCTTGATTGTTTGTTTGTTTGGTTGGTTTTTTTAATATGCCATTGACAAGTCCACTAGCACAATCCATGTGAGAGGGAGTACTTTAATACGATAAGGCCATTCTGATTGCTGCCACATCTCATTAACAACCAGCTGGCCTCCTATTGTGACTCCAATTTCACAGCTCCCATTTGCACCCTTTCTGGTTAATCACCACCATTTTTGGCTTGCTGGTATTAATTGGTAACTTACTGTGGCTCTGTCTGTCTGATGGACACTGATTTCATCTCACCACCAATGCTTCTAACCCACTGCCTCTCTGCAATTGACTGGTAAAACTAAAATCAATGAGAATTAAGTTTGAAGCTTGTTTGAAATCAGAATAATTGCTGTAATTGATTCACTTTAATTGTATCTCAGCCTCCTGAAGTCAGTGCTTCCATTCACTGTTACCACTTTGAAAGATGCACAAGGATGTCCTGCCCCAGCCCTATGGCAGCTACACCTGAGAGACTAAAGTGGCACAGAGCCACAGTCCCCATGACCTACAGCTCAGGAACATGAGAGCAACTGCCTCGCAGCATACTCACCTGTGTCTGTCATCATCAGTGGCTGCGAGAGGATGCCTAGAGACAACAAGAAGAGAGCAGAGAACCATGCTGCTCTCTCTGACCCTTCATAGGGAAACACAATCTGTCCACACCAGGGTTCAGGACTACAGTGACTATAACAAATGCACTTAGTCCCAGAAAATACACATCCATGGTCAGCATCCAAGGGCGTACCAGGCTTCACTACACCTGGAAGCACAAAGAAAAGTGTCATGGGTTTGTGGTTACAGCTGTGATGGCTTGATCGTGCAAGCAGAACGAGGCTTTGTAGGGACAGCTAATATCTTCTATTAGCTTGAGTGACATTGTATGAGCACCTTTTATGCACCTGCAGGTGGCCCTGGAGGCTAGCACACTTGCTTGTCCCCAGCAAAGTTACAGCAGAAAACAGTAGACCATGGCCCTGCTGCACTCAGAGCATTATCAGAGTAAGATGGTGCCCCTGTGTGTGGTGACATGTGGACCTGGAAGGGCAAGGCTGGGCTGTCCATGTGCCACCAAGGACATATGTGGGCTGCACCGGTTACAGATGGTTGTGATGTGGCTTGTGCAAGTGTGGATTTGTTGCAAGCCCCAACAGCTGTTCTGAGTTAAGAGGAGTGATGGCACAGAGCTGAACCTCATGTGTTTGGGGGCTGTAAATAGGGCACTAGGAAATGAGGGGGGCAAAGAGAAAGCAAGATCCTGCAGTGGAAGAACATTATGTAAACAAACCTTTGAGCCCCAGACCAAGTGTTTTGTGACCCTGCAGTTGCACATGCATCTGTCACAGGGTGAGAGAGCTGTGGGACAGGTTCCATGTACCTTTGAGATCTGAGCAGGGACCTGAGGGTTTCTGGGAGATGCAATACTTACTCTTTGCTCACCATCCCACTTCCTTCTGCCACCCAAGGCCCCTTGCCTGCATGCTGAGTCCCAGATAATTCCTGCATCCTCAGTGTGTGCAGGTCTGAGAATCACTCTTCCCCGTGCATTTTCTGTAGGTAGAAAATTTCTTTTTGTTTGGCAAACCCAAGAGGCTTCCTGGATCATACCACTGCATACAAGTTTTGCTCTCTGTCAAATATGCAATTGGGAAATGAATACAAAGACTGAAGCCAGTGGCTTAGAGCAAGAGATGAGTTATGATCCGTGCCTACAGAAGGAGTATACCAGATTCTTTTAGCTCTGATGGATTGGCAAGCCTCTGCAGCATTGACACCATGATTTCAAAACAGCACACCCAACTTGCTGCAGCTGTGTCCATTACAGAGTCAGGGTTTGCAGCTCAGCAAAGATGCACTGAATAGGTTTCCATCTAACTCCTAGGTGCACAGCCGAGCACTTACCAGGAGTAAAATTGCAGGCTGGATGCTGACAGTAAATCAGAGCTCAGTTGCACCTCTGGAGTCTCAGAAGAGTAACTGGTTGTTTTATGCTGTTAGGTTTTCCTTGGCCTTCAATGTTGCAAGAGCTCAAATTAATAACTATTATCATAATTATATATTTAAGCAATAATAATAATATCAAGATATAGGGGATAACATTAACTTGTTACTGGTAGAATACTTCCCAGGCCAAAAGGAAAGGAACTGGGACCTGTATTTACCATTGTAAGATCCAGGCTTAGAACATAAAGGAGAATGGATGTAGCAATAACGGCTGTCTGAGTTTCCAATTCAGAGATGCAGTTCAGTTAAAATACAGATTCAGCCCCTTGCCCTTCCTAGAGATAGTCCACTGGGAGAACTAAAAAATCAGCATCTTCATCCCTATGCACAGAAGAACAGCTCCAACAGATGGTGAGCCTGCAGACAGAGAGTGAAAATGTTGGGGGGCCAGGGGAAGGAGGGGAGCAAACAAGACCCAAGATGAGCTGAGCTGGGAGGGCAGTCCACTGCTGCACTGGCTAGTTACAGGAAAAGCCTAGTTATTGCAGCAGATTTATTCCCTGCTAGTGAAGGCATGCAGCCCCCTGCTGCCCAGGAACCTGGGCTTTCTTGTGGATGAGCGGAGCTGGGGGCCTGAGGAGCTCCCCCCATCCTACATGTCTGCACAGCCACAAGCTGGTAGTCTCCACAGTGGGACCGTCATAGAGGAGATGGTCAGATCCTGCTGCAGGGATCTGCCACAGTCCAGGCCCATTATGTTATTTTCCCACTATTTTCCACAGCAAAGAGAGAAAAGGAGCAAATCCCACATGGTTTTGTCTCACCTGGTAATGTTTCTCATTCAATAGCATTTCCAAGGGAGAGACTGAGCAAGGACCTCTGTCGGTGAATCAGAAAATTAATAACTTAAATTTTCATCTTAGCATTTTGCTGTTAGCATTTTTCCATGTTGATAGCTATATTGTTGGAAGACTTCTATTAGATACCTGAGCACTTTGGAAAAACCCTCCTGGCCACATAGCTCTTAAATTATGTCCAACTTTTCTAACTAGTGGAGTGGTTTGTTAAAGTGGATGGGGAATTTCTTTAAAGAGCAGAGAAGGAAATAACAATAATAGGGGAAAAAATGTCAGAATGTGCCAAGGTCAGGCCATAATGACCTGATCCAATCTGACCCTGGATAAGACATGAAATATCAGGTATTATAAAAATAATAGAGTTCAAAGACCTGGGGCAAATCACTCTTGTTCCACCTTTCCTGTAGTTCCCCCTAAGAATGGAAAAAATGTGTGAACCTGAGTTACCTGACAATTTCAAAGCATGCTGAAATCCAGGGGAATCTCTAGCCACCTTCTTAAATGGCCTGATATATTACTCTTAGCAAAGTAGTAATTAAAATGCACAGGTGGCTACTCATCCATGCATAGTGTAGGCTATGCCCAGAGCTCGGGGGCATTCAGGGCAGATATTGTTCAAATGGTCCTAGCGTGATTGGCAATGCATACTCTATGGAAAGTCAATTCAATTTGTTTCTTACGTCTTTGGGTTCTCCAGGAGTATCCCTAAACTTTAGTAATGTGGAACTTTATGTCATGTCCTCCAAGCAAGGTAGCTTCAGTCTGTCAGCCTTGTGGTCATACGCATGGGGCAGAGTCCTTGTACCTCCACCACAAGGTGAGCTTATGCATACTAACCTGCCTCCCTGCCTCGATGTGACTTGCTCCTATCATGTATAAAATGCCCCCTGGCAGGGGAAAGTCCGAGACATATTTTAGATGTGTTGCCCATGGAGCAAATACTACCCATCATTATGACACATAGTCCCATGTGGTACATAGTGATCTAGATGTGGTTGTGCATCATTGCTAGGCCACCACTAGCAATGTGTATCACTGAATGTGGCTGTGGCTGTCCAGAGCCTCACTGGAGCTGAGAAGATGAGAAGCTGGGCTTCTCCCTTTGGTTAGGAGAAGCAGTGCTGGACCCTTGGCGCAGCTGGAGGATCCAAGTGACCTATGGTTGCCTCATAAGCATTTCTGCACATCACAGCCTATTTGCACACATTGAGCATGACTGTTTCCAATGAGATGCCATCTGGAATAAGAACAGGCAACTTCAAGCATGTGTTTGAGCATTCAGACAAGTTTAGAAAGCAGACAGGAATGTGGAAGTTAACATTCAGATATTTCCCAAGCTCATATACCTAGAAGCCAATGCTCCAGCTAAACAGATTGTGCCCTATTAAATCAAAATAGTGCATTGACAAAAGCTTAGCCCACAAGATGTCATCTGGATCATTGCTACACAACAGTGTGTCCATTGGCTATGGATATTCTCCCTGCATTCTTAATAAAAACATTGATGCCTCACTACATTCCTTGCCCACCCCAGCCATATTTCAAGGGAATAGGGATTAGTTTCATAGGAGGACAAACAGTGCATTGAGATGCTGGGCATTTTGTGTTTGGAATGGTCTTTTGTCCTGGGGTGCTTCTGTGCTCACACGGCACCAAACACAGTGTGGTCTTCATCCACCTCTGGATAACCCGAATAAATAACTATGATAATCGACCAGCTCTTTGCAAACTGATATGTGACCTAAAGGCAGAATCTATTAACCTGATTCTCAGGTAGGCTAAGGCCATTTTAAGCCATTATGGCAATAGAAAGCCCTTCACAATTACAACAAATTATATTTATATTCACTTCAGGAAATTGTTCTTAGACCTCTCTTCCTCCAGTTAATTGATGGACATTTAACTTAAGATATTGAACACTATTGCAAAGACTACAATAGATTCTCCTTCCTTGTATATTCATAGCTGCAAACTAAGCTGACATCTAGTTTTCTCAATTTGTGGACCCTTAGACATTTTCCAGTGCAAGTACATTTCAGCTTCCTGGGAATGGACTTGCTCTTTTTTTTGCAGATCTTTCAGAGCTGCCTGGTGCTTACAGGCAGCAAAACAAAAGGGGAAGAGGTGGCAGTCTTGTTCAGAGAGAAAAGCTAAAGAACACAAGCTTTTCAAGGACACCTTGCATAGCAGAGGAATGTGGTTTTGGTGCATTTATCCAAATTTATAACGTGCTTGTTGTCATGGTATACATAATAGGGTTAAAACAAGAGCAGTGGCCTGGGGCTGTCATTTAAACCTACTTAGGTTTTTCAAGGCTGAGGTGGGATGGGGAGGATGGTGCAGAGAGATTTAGAAATGGCATTAAAAATTCAAGGAGCCACTTTTAAGTCATTCACAGCCAGATACTGCCCCTCTTTGCTGAAGCCAGGTTTGCTTGCTGCATGCAGTGCCAAGTGGTCGCCCCTCAAACCTCTAGCTCAGTAGAGCAGGTCTGGCCCTCATTGAGCAGTGCCAGGAAGAGATAGACATGAATTGGGATGTATTCTCATGGGAACACAGGTGGGAATTTCCTTATCCCCCTTTCCCACTCCAAGTACCCCATGGCATTTCAGGGTTTGTCAACACAAGCAAACCAATCTAGGTCTCTTTCTACTAAGTTAAAAGAGTAGGAAAAGAAAAATGAAAGCCTATCCATGATGGTTTATGGTGCTGCTGTTCCAGGTGAAGTGGTGTTTGCATGTATCTGTGGTAAGAGGCTGAATCCCAGACAGGGAGCTCCAGCACCCCAGCCAGAGCAGGTACAAGAGCACCGTGCATCAGCCATGCCTGAAGAAAGGATTATTCTGAGTGAATTTATATCTAGGAGCATGATCTGGCAGCCCCAGATGTCAAAGCTCTGCTTTTCTAGGGCTCACATTGCAGCTACCTCTTGGAAGCCTGCAAAAATGGCTTGAGCTTCTGTGCAAAAGGTTGTGGTGTGGGTCTCTCGGTCTTGGCGTTGCTCACCACTGCCTCTGGGTGTCCTGTGTTCGGAGGGAGAGGGGCAGGCACTACCATGGTGAGGCACAGTGCCATTAGGTCCTTTCACCCGTCTTCCACCCCCCAGCTCGCCCCTTGCTGGGTGTCCCCCCCCTTCCTAGCTCTTCAGTTCTGCTTCTCCTCCACAGCTGAGGCAGGGGAGGGCATGGGGCATCACATGGTGGGACCTGCTTTCTCCACAGCACTTAGCCAGCCAAATGCATCTGCATCACTCATTTCCTTTGCACTGGTCTTAAGAATCTGCTGTTGGGTAAAGCAAACCCCCAGGCCCAATCCCAAGACATCACCAGAAACATTAGCCTTTTCTTACCCCATTTGGTTAAAGAAACATTTGTACCCCCTGAAGGCTGCATACACTAAATCCAGTCACCTCACACTCCTCAATAATTGGTGCAGAACAAGCTCTCTTTCCTCGTGGAGTATCATCTCCAGCTGCTGTCCAAGTTTTATTGTCCTTTTCTGGATTTTCTCCAGCTTTTCAGCAGACTTCAACAAAGCACAGATCTGAGCCTGGCACACAAGCTGCTCAGGGCCAGGCTCGTCAGCACAGCTGGTGCTCTAATACTGCTCCCCGGCATAGCCAAAGTTGGCAATGTCCCTCTTGGCCACGGCATCCCGGCAATGTCCCCTTGCCGTTCCTGGTCCTGTGTCCCTCACTAGCAAAGGGACCTGGTAATTAGTCCAAACTTTTTTTTTTCCTTCTGAAAATGCTTGTGGATCAAAACCCCACAGAATAAGACTGGAACCAGAGAAAACAGAATATTTCTATGGGATGGAGATTTTAAGCAACAAGAAGCTCCCCCTCCCCCCAGTTCCTCTGCCTTTCTACTTTCATGTAAATAAAGTTGTATGCGATCACTTGATTAATCTGAGTTTGCTAAGACTGCAGCAATACATTATATTCTTCATTGAGACTAATGTATTCCATAATCCACACTCCATTACATTGTTTAGGCAGTAAAACCACAACATGACTTTTGCACATCCACGCCTTCAGGGCAGTTGAAGGAATTTGGGTGGGAGAGGGAATTCATCTTCCAGAAGTAATGTTGAAATGTTGCCTTATCTTTCCACTTCATAATTAAATTAAGTATTGAAGCATTAGCATTTCCTGCATGGTGGAAATTGTCTGTCCAGCCCTAATTAAAATGCACTTCTTTGAATGGGATTTACTTACTGTGTAGGTTAACTAAATGGCCCATCATTTTTATTATATACTCTATTATACATGTATTATACATACATGTATCTAATTACATGTAGTTCCTGGTAGTCTCCTGTTCATCAGAAATTGTTATTAGCGTTGATAACACCACTAAATAGCAGTGAGTTATACTCATCACGGAGCCAAGTTGTAATCCTTTTAGCACAGTCTTTGAGCTTTGTCCTAAATCCATCCCCGCCCCGAAGCCTCGCAGGCTACAGCATTGCACACAGCTCAGCAGGCAGGCACCTGGCCCTTTTGAATTTTGGCGTGCAGGTTATTTTTGCCTGCTGGGTGGTGGCTGGGGATAGCAGGGGCATTGTCATCCCCCCTCCTGCTGAGCAGTGGCCAAGTGGCTTCCAGAAGCTTGAGGAGGAAAATATTACAGAGTCGAAAAACCTGCCAGAATAACAAAAAAAGTCACGTGCTTTGGTTGCCAAGTATGGGTGCCTCTCCTAGCTGACACAGCCAAGTGCAAAGCCTCTGAGTGCTGGCTGCAGCTTTTGCAATAGTAGTAAAATAATTCTGTGGTATATTAATAAAAACTTTTGATGAAAGCAGAGGTTCCTCAAGTGTTAATGAACTTTTCTGGAGGAATCTCTGCTTCCTGCCTCCTGTTCAGCCTCCTTGGCTTTCCTAGCAGAATGGGATTCATGACCCTGGGGATCATAGAATCATAGAATAGTTTGGGTTGGAAGGGACCTTTAGATGTCATCTAGTCCAACCCCCCTGCAATGACCAGGGACATCTTCAAGTAGATGTTGCAGTGAGGGCTCTGGCAGGAGTGTCCCCACAAGCTTACTGCAGAGAGGGCTCCAGCTTTGCCCTGCAACATCACCATGTTTGATGTCACATAGAGAAATGTTTTTCTTTTTCTTCATTATTTACAGAAATTAATTTGCCAAGCCCCAAGGGAAATAGCTGCATTTAATATGGTGAGCCTCAGGAAGTGGAGCAGTCTTCGGAAATAGGCTCATACTGGGCTTAAATTTCAGCTCTTCCTTGAGAGCCTTTTCCAAAGTCATCACTGTGTTTCAGCCCTGTTCCGTCTCTCCTGTTCACCGTCCTGCAGTCCAGCATTGCTGATGGCAGGGCCCTTCTGCAGCACAGCGTCATATCTAGGCACGTTCTATGGCACATCTAGACTGAGCAAGCCCAGGGCATCCTCAGGACAGAGCTTGCCCCATTCTTGCCACCCTCCTCCCACCCCCATAGCATGGTGCCCCAGGGGCCTCATGCTGCTGGGGTAGGCAGGTCCATGGTCCTTCTCTCCAGAAGAGAAAATTTTTGTCCGTTCAAATGAGATCTCACCTCGGCCTGGCTTTTTGGCCTCCCTCAGGCAGGAGGAAGGGATGTAGAGCACCCCCAAAAAGCCAAAGCCCTGGGTTTGCAGAGGAAAATGCCACTGCCCCTCCGTAACCCAGCAGCATGAGGCATGCCATACCTTCTCCATCCCTCAGTCCCTTCTACCCCTGTCTTCCACCCAGCTTAGCCCCAGACCCACAGCATCCCGGCTGGCACCGCAACAAAAGGCAGGACTGTGCTCACTGCTTTTGGCTATGCTGCCTGGCAGAAGTGATTTAACTCAAAGATTGTTTGTTTGCACTCCTCCTAGGAGGTGTTTAGGACTGCAATCAAAAGTGTAGAACTAACACTGGGCGGGTGGAGGGGAAATCAACCACCAGCATTTCAAAATTATGATTTTTTTTTCCATTTTATTGTTCACATCAGAGTTTTGCTCTGAACCTCCACATCTCTTCTGCTGTGGATATTAATCACTTTAATACGAAGCATCAGTCATAGCAAAGCTCTGCTACAGAACATATCTCTGTGTGCAGCAACAATTCTTCAATCTTAATGAAGTCTTGCACAGGAAAACTGTTCCTGTTCTGCCCAGCCACAAGCAGGGAGGCAGAGATGAACTTTAGATTGCAAGCCCAAAGAAACTGGACTTTTTTATATTAATTCCTGGATCAGGCAGGTATGTGGATGTAGCTAATAGGCTTTCAGCAATCCCTGCTGTTTTAGAAAACCTGGAGAAAAGTCCTTGGGCCCCAACACAGATGTTACTCCTACCCCAAATATACCTTCCTTGAATACTATTACAATTGTGCCGAACTTGCATAGCTGGGGGGTAGAATCCACTTTGTGCTTGATGCTGTCTAGACACAACAGAGAGATTGGCCTTGCCTCAAAGGGGTTAGGGTCATTTTGGGTACTTTTGTAGTAGGATGTTGCCCAAGTATAACATGTTGAGAAGGGTTGTAGCTCTCATGAAAAAACAAAATGTTCAGGTTTTTTTTGGAGGGCACTCATTATATTCCGGGGGCTGAAGGACCCAGGCAAGGAATCCATAAATACAAAGCCAGTGTTTTCCTCCTTCTCCTCCACTGCTCCTGCTGGTAAGGACTGCTGTATCCCTATACCTATAGAAGGGCTGCTTCCAGGATCAATGCTGGGGAGAGGGCCCTGCAATTTGTGCAGCGGTGTTATGGGTTTGTGTGGCGCAGTTTTTCTTTGGTAGTGGGGGAGGGGGCTGCAGAGGTGGCTCCTTTAAGAAGCTGCTGGAAGCTCCCCTGGCGCCAAAGAGTCGGACCCGCCTCTGCAGCCCAGACAGGGAGTGACGGTGGCAGTGCCTCTGGGAGAACATATTTAAGAAGGGGAACCGATACTGTGGGGGTTGGGAAACGTGAGAGGAACATCTCGGCCAGTACTGGAGTCAGTGAAGAAGGAGGGGGATGCGGGGCACCTGCGGAGGCTGATGGCCCTGCAGCCCATGGTGAGACGGCAGGCTGTCCCCCTGCAGCCCATGGAGGTGAACGGTGGAGCGGAGGCTCCCGAAGATGGCCATAACTCCATGGTNCGGAGGCTCCCGAAGATGGCGGTAACTCCATGATAAAAACCGCGCTGGAGCAGTGAGTGACTAGAGAGCAGCCCACGGAAAGGACCCACGCCAGGGAAGTTCGGGAAGAACTGAAGCCCGCAGAAAGGACCCGCGCCAGGGAAGTTTGTGAGGAACTGCAGCCCGCGGAAAGGAACCACATTGGAGAAGCTGGTGAAGGACTCCTTCCCATGGGAGGGACCCCCACGGTGTAGCAGGGGGTGAGCGAAGAATCTTCCCCCTGAGGAAAGGAGCGGCAGAGACGATGTGTGGTGAGCTGACCTCAACCCCCATCCTCTGTTCCCCTGCGCCGCCGGGGGGAGGATGTAGAAAGCACCGGGAATGGAGCTGAGCCGGGAAGGCGGGAGGGGTGGGGGGAGGTGTTCTGATGTTTGGTTTCCCTTCCCAATACCCTTGTGTTTTGTTTTTTATTTCATTTGTAGTAAATTAAATTGCTTTTGTTTCTTCCCCAAGTTGAGCCTGTCTTTTGCCCGTGACCATAAGTGGAGAGTGATCCCTCCCAGTCCTTGTCTCAACCCATGAGCCTGCCTTTGTATTTTCTCCTCATCCCAACATGGCCAGGGGCGGGGTTGGGGCGTGAGTGAGCGTCTTCATGGTGCTTTGTTACCGGCTGGGCTGAACCCGAAACCACGACAAGCAGGTACAGCTCTTTTCCACCAAGATGAAAGACAATGATGAAATGGTGTTTGCAGCCTTCTTTACCATGGATAGTAATTGCACAAGAAAGCTCTGCAATGGGAAAGAACCTCTCCTTTGATCAGCCAGCTAAACTTCTTGGAGATGGCACATTGACACAGGGACTTCTCTACAGACCTTCTCTTTTTGAAAGGGCTTATCAGGACTGTGCTGCTTTTATGGGGAAGAATTTTTTCTCATTTCCAGTTGTAACTTCCCTTGTCCCTGTCCTTCCGCTGTGCATCCCTGAGATATCCCCCTTCAGACAACTGATGACAGCAGTAAGACTTCTCTTTCCTAGACAAAAGAAACTCATGATGTGCTCCAGCCCCCCAATCGTCTTAGTGGTCTCTTACTAGATAACTCTTATCCTGGAGAACCCAAAACTGTGCACGACACTCCAGGTGCATCCTCAAGAGTAACAAATAGAGAGGAATAATCAGTTTCCTTGACATTTTGGCTAATGTAGCCCAGTACATACTCGGCCTTTATCATCACAAGGGTATACTACACACACACAAAGAGTACAGGACTTTGCAACAGCAAAGCTAACCCAAGATATGATGTTAAGTGCAGATTTCCCTCTCTTCAGCCAAAACAATCCCAGTACCTGTCCTGCACATTAATGAAACTGCACCAACAAAAGGTTGTGGGACAGCAGTGAAATGGGATGGCTAATCAGAACTCTTTTTTTGGCTTTGATTGGAAACACTTGTTTTCAGTCCTCTAGACAGAGGACAGACGGGGAGCCCAGCAGGGCAAACTTCCAGTTTCCTAACGCAGTGTTGTGTTCTCATCTGGCCTGGAAGACATGTCCTATGAGGAGCAGCTGAGGACACTGGGTTTGTCTAGTTTGGAGAAGAGAAGGCTGAGGGGTGACCTCATTGCTCTCTGCACCTTCCTGAGGAGGGCGTGTGGAGAGGAAGGTGCTGAGCTCTTCTCCCTGGTACCCAGTGATGGGATGTGTGGGAATGGTTCAAAGCTGCGCCAGGGGAAGTTTAGACTGGACATTAGGAAGCATTTCTTTACCAAGAGGGTGGTCAAACACTGGAACAGGCTTCCTAGAGAGGTGGTCAATGCCCCAAGCCTGTCAGTGTTTTATAGGTGTTTGGACAATGCCCTTAATAACATGCTTTAACTTTTGGTCAGCCCTGAATTGGTCAGGCAGTTGGACTAGATGATCATGTTAGGTCCCTTCCAACTGAAATTTCTATTTTCTTCTTCTCTTCTCTTCTCTTCTCTTCTCTTCTCTTCTCTTCTCTTCTCTTCTCTTCTCTTCTCTTCTCTTCTCTTCTCTTCTCTTCTCTTCTCTTCTCTTCTCTTCTCTTCTCTTCTCTTCTCTTCTCTTCTCTTCTCTTCTCTTCTCTTCTCTTCTCTTCTCTTCTCTTCTCTTCTCTTCTCTTCTCTTCTCTTCTCTTCTCTTCTCTTCTCTTCTCTTCTCTTCTCTTCTCTTCTCTTCTCTTCTCTTCTCTTCTCTTCTCTTCTCTTCTCTTCTCTTNAGAAACTGGGTTAATATGATCTTTTATGAGGAAAAAGGGGACATTAAATAATCAAGATGAGAAATGGTTGCAGTGTGGTTAGGTCTGAAATGAGCAGAGCAAAGCAGTGTGGGAGCCATGTGGAATGAGTTTCTCCATGCAGTTTGAAACACAGAAGAGAAGGAAGAGGGTATATGCAGGCCTGGTTTCTCTCTGAGCTAAAGAAGTTATTGGTTCAGATAGTACCATGGCCTAAATTAAAGAGATGACTCACCCCTCTTAGTAGTTTTAAAGTATCATTGGGGATTATTTTTTTTTTTTTTAGAAACCAGATTAACAGCTGTGCATAGCAGGCAGTTGGGTGAGCTGTAAGATTAATGTTGCTAAGAAATTCATGCAGTAGGTGGAATGAACACACTGCAGAGAGAAGAAATAAAATAGTTATCCATGGATACTGCACAGCAAACAGCATCACATGCTTTCAGGCACTCTCACACCTTCAATGGGGACATTTTGTAAAGCTCAGTCAGATGGAAAGACTTAATGTTTTTTTGTTCTCCTCCCCAAGTCATAGTGACAAACTGAATTAGCACTCCTGGGGGCAGCAGATGAAAAATCATCCTGATTCTTTTTCTATCTTTGCTTTTGAAACCACCTGTGGTAGGTGGAAATTCCATTTTCTATTGGCCAATGAGGAGCCTTAATGCCCCATTTGCTGTGAGAGAATGTGGACTCTCCCTGTCAAAAGGACCTGAGCGTAATTTCCTAACCTTTGCTCTTAACCACATGGCCATGGGGTAAAACAGAAATAGGAAGCCTCTAGAAAAAGAAAAAAAAAAAAGATTGCTGTTTGGATAAAGGTGGATTGCTAAGGTTAATATAATGCCTCTATGCAATGGTTTGCAAGGTATCAGAACATGACAGGCTATGGCACTGAGCTTCTTAGACAGCAGTGCTTACTTAGTACAACGTCCTGTAATTGTTCAAACAAGACATGGTGGAAGGCTGTTCTACAAGAAGCTGCCTTTATTAAGCAATTGCCTTCATTAGCAGCATTTTCTCTACCACCAAGATCAACTGTATTAAACAGCTAATTTCTCCTGGCCCTCTTTGTCAGTTTTGATG
>VYZV01006524.1:9758-38260 GCA_013401275.1 Pandion haliaetus | reverse complement strand
CCAGAAAATACTCCTGTCAATCTTCTCTTGCCAAATGCTTCACAAAGTCACATCTGTTCTCCAGTGTTGTTTCATTTGGAGGGTGGTCAGTTACGGAAAAAAAAAAAAAAGCAAAGACTTCCAAAATTTTAGTAAAAAATCATTCAGGGGAACACTGTTTTGAAATTGTTTTCAAAAATAAATAATTTATTACTGGAGCAAGGAAAACTGCAGAGGCAGATGAAAGCAGATGTGAAGTGATACAACAGGTAAGGAACAATCATATCTTCATGTATAAAATGATGGGTTGAGAGCTGGGAGGGAGAGACCTGGTGGGCATGCTGGAAACAAGGTATGAAAGTGCCAGCTTAATGCGTTTGTAACTATAAGGAAAGAAATAAGCACAAAATAGAGGGTATCACTGTGCTTCTCAAAACGATCCATGGGCTGCCATCAGTCTGCGTACAGTGTGCAGTTCTGGTCCCACATCTCTAAAAGGATGGAGCAGAATGGGAGAAGGTTCAACAAAGGAAGAGGACTGATCAGAAATCTGGAACAGCTCCCCTGTGAGCAATGATAAATCACGTAGTCTGGGTCTCTTCAGTCTGGAGAAGCAAATGCTTTGGGAGGGCAAATCCCGAGTGGTCTGAAGAAAGTGAATAGTGACTATGTAAGAACGAGGGGTCATAAAATGATGCTGCTTGAGATCAAGTCCAGAATAAATGAAAGGAGGCAACTTGTCATACTTCAGGTGTAAACTCGTAGAACTCCTTTCCGAGGGACACTGTGGGTACAAGACAGTACTTAGAAGAGACATCTGTTAGGGCTCTGAAAAAAATGAACCACAACTTCAGGAAACGCCCTGTGCTGAAAATAGTTGTCCAGAAGAATATAAGCATAGAAGGTATCAAGTATGCTTGTCCTCTTACTCTTTTGAAATAGTTGAGAAAGTTCTGTGATGCACATGGAAAACTCAGCTGCCAGGTCATGGCATTGCTGTGGTTTTTATTGTAGTAATATCTGAAGACCATAACCTCTCTGAATAAAAACCACAGGACCAGTAAGAAGAAAAAGAATGTTGTGTCTCATTGTGTTATTATCAATATTATGAATTTTTCATGCTTGTAGCAAAACTGGTGTCCACTGAAATAGTACCCTGAAATAACCCTAGATGTGGGGAGAGCAGATTCAGGCTGCTGAAGAAACTAGTTAGTAAGGTCCCCCGGGAATCTGCTCTTGAAGGTATTGGGGTCCATGAATGCTGGTCACTTTTTAAGAGCCATCTCTTAAGTGCGCAGGAGCAGGCAATTCCAAAGTGTCAGAAGTCAAGCAAGTGGGGCAGAAGGGCGGCTTGGATGAGCAGGAATCTTCCTCCAGAACTTAGGCAGAAAAGTAAAGTATACGGACATTGGAAGCAAGGACAGGTGCCACAGGAAGACTATGGAAATGCTATTTGCCATTGTAGGGAGAAAATTCATGTAGCCAAAGCTTGATTAGAGTTCAAGCTGGCCAGTACTGTGAAGGACAACAAAAAGAGCTTTTTGAAATACATTAACAGCAAACAGAGGATCAGAGATAACATCAGTCTGTTACTTGATGAGGTCGGTCACCTCACAGATAGGGATGTAGACAAAGCAGAGACATTTAATGCCGCCTTCTCCTCTATCTTTAACATCAGTACTGGGCACTGGGACCCTGGAGCCCTGTGTTGGGAGACCATGACTGAGGGGATGATAAACTCCCAGTCGACTCTGAACTTTTTTGAGACTTGCTGCTCCAGCTGGATGTGCATAAATCTATGGGGCCCGATGGGATTCATCCCAGGGTACTGAAAGAGCTGGCCAATGTTATCACGGGACCTCTCTCCATTACTTCTCAATGGTCTTGTGAGTCTGGAGAGGTACCAGTTGACTGGAAGCTGGTAAAAGTTATCCCAGTTTTCAAGAAGGGTAAGAAGGAAGACCCTGGTAATTACACGGCTGTTAGTCTCACTTCGGTGCCTGGTAAAATTATGGAGAAAGTTATTCTGGGAGTTACCGAAAAACACTTGAGAGACAATGCAGTCATTTGTCATAGCCAGCATGGGTTCACAAGGGGAAAGTCCTGTTTAACTAACTTAATTTCCTTTTATGACAAGGGCACCCATCTAGTTGACCAAGGGAAGCCAGTATATGTGGGGTTTCTTTTCAAAAGCTTTGCTTTTGAAATTGTCTCTCACAGTATCCTTCCACACAAAGTGTCCCACATACAGCTAAACATGTCATGCTGGGCGAACAATTGGCTGACAGGCCAGGCTCAAAGGGTTATAGTAAATGGGGTTACATCAGGCTGGTGGCCAGTGACCAGTGGGGTTCTGCAGGGCTCAATTTTAGGGTCAGCACTCTTTAATGTTTTTATAAATGTACATTAAGTAAGTTTGCTGATGATACTAAATTAGGAAGAGGTGTGGACTCCCTTGAGGGTAGAGAGGCCTTCCAGGGAGATCTGGATAGACTAGAGAGCTGGGCAATCACCAATCATATGAAATTTAACAAGAGCAAGTGACAGATTCTGCACCTAGGATGGGGTAATCCTGGTTACATACGTACAAACTGGGGGATGAGAGGCTGGAGAGAAGCCCTGTGGAAAGAGATCTGGGGGGTTGGGTTGATCGCAGCTGGAGCCAAGAGTGTGCCCTGGCAGCCAAAAGGGCCAACCGTGTCCTGGGGTGCATCAAGCACAGTGTCGCCAGCTGGTCGAGGGAGGGGATTGTCCCACTCTACACTGCACGGGTGCGGCCCCACCTCGAGCACTGTGTGCAGTTTTGGGCACCTCAATTTATGAAGAACATCAAACTACTAAGAGCATGTCCAGAGGAGGGTGACCCAGATGGTGAAAGGTCTCAAGAGCAAGACTTACAAGGAGCAGCTGACGTCACTTGGCTTGTTCAGCTTGGAGAAAAGGAGGCTGAGAGGTGCCTTCATTGCAATCTACACCTTCCTCAAGGGGGGCAGTGGTGGGGGAGGTTCTGATCGCCTCTCCCTGGTGACCAGTGATAGGACACGAGGAAATGGTATGAAGCTGTGTCAGGGAAAGTTCAGACTGGACATTAGGGGAAGGTTCTTCACTGTGAGAGTGGTTGGTCACTGGAACAGGCTCCCCACAGAGGTGGTCATGGCACCAAACCTGTCGGAGTTCAGGAAGCATCCAGACAATGCTCTTAGTCGTGCAGTTTAGTTTTAGGTAGTCCTGCGAGGAGCAGGGAGCTGGACTCGATGATCCTTATGGGTCTCTTCCAACTCAAGATATTCTATGATTCTAAGACAGAGGTAGAGCAGGAAAGAAAATCACTGAGCCTTAGTCATACCAAGATCAGTGGCTGAAACAGGACAAGTCCCCTGACTATAAATTTGGCAGTTCCTCCAGTGCTATACTGCAGCAAGCAGAGACAAGAACTGAGATGCTTGAGAGACACCCTGTTGCTTGTGATGGGGTTACTTTCACAAGGCAAGGATGCAGAAGACGAGCTGTCCTGGGGGGAGCAGGGGTCTCACCACTCCCTCCAATGGGAGCAGGCACTGTAAGAAGAGCAGAGGCTGATGGTGAGGTGCCACCTGAGGCCCTGAGCTATGCCATTTGGGAAGGGATGCACAGGCTGTGCTTCCCAGCTTGCCCTCTCCACAGGCTCCCCTGTGACTCTAAGGCGGCCAAACTGGAAGAAGTGGCTTGTTTTTTGGCTCAGGGATATGTTGTACACCTGCATCTTGGCCAGGTAATCACCTCATTCTCCTTACTGTCAGCTGAAATGATTTCCTGGTTCTCCAAGAGTTCATTCTGTTCCCCATGGGCAAAGCCAGGATGGATACCAGGGCAGGAACACTGTTTTGTGCTCCTTACGATGGAAGCAGAAATGGACTGGACTGTCCCCTTGAACTGATAGCCTGAAAGCAGCCATTTCAGGGTATGGCTATGTCTTCAGTGGGAATGAAAGCTGTCTTTCTGTTTAGTTGTAGCCTCCCAGCAGTGGTGGCAGGAAGGGACCCTGAGGGTTTCCAGTCCAACCCCCTGCTGTCATCAGCACTAGGTCTAGACAAATTCCAAAAACCTCCAGGGATGGAGATCCCTGACCCAAGGCTGAATTAAAAATCCTAGGGCAAAGAAGGGCTATCCAATTCTTACCTATAGCCCAAGGCTGACCTTAAGTAAGTGCACTGAGAGAGGAAAAATGCCCACCTGTTCTGTCCAGGAGGACTTGTTATTAAGGTAATTTGGATATTAGCTGTCATAGTCTAAAAAAAATCCCCACCCCTTGTCTGCCATCGGCTAGGGTTGACTTTGCAGTTCTGGCAAGTTTTACTTGCAGCAAACTTCAGACTAAATTCCAGGTCTCTTTCTACCCTAAGAGCAAAGTAATGCCTAGATGCTGGATTGGGTGACAATAAGATTTGAGGTTGTGATTTTAGGCTGATTTTAAAAGATGCAGCTGAACTTGAGGGCATTGTGTCAGATTAGCACAGCCAGCCATGCTTGAACATGCTCCCTCTGTTCAGAACTTTTCTCCCCAGAAACCAAGACCGCTTCTTCTTGCTTGTGCTTCATATTGCCCTGAAAGCAGGTAGAAGACACCAATTCTCACAGAAAGCCTGGTCCCCTTTGCCAGGGAAAACAGGGCAGTGTCCCTCTGGGTGTGAACCTCTGGCTGTTACCCAACCATGGACTACCACCTACATCACTTAGGCTGGAAAATCACACAGGTGTTTGGGGTCCTGGGGGAAGTTGGGGAGGGAATGGTTTCAGCGTGCTGACTCCTGTACCAGCATTTTTCTGACAGTAAAGTGCTCCTGCTAGGCACAGCCAGCTGTGCCTCTCTCAGCTTTCCACAGGGACAGAGGGTTCGCTGGTCTGTGCAGAATGTTTTTTTAATTTTTATCATTGTGGTGCCCAGAGCTGGGCTGATGAGACAGGAAAGCTCCTGACTTATTTGAGGGAACCTGTCAAACAAGCATTTCCCTATCCGGGAGTAAAACCAGTGTGCAAGCTTATCGGCCCACTTGTTCAAAGCAGGTCTATCTGTACTTCAAACTGTTCATGGTGTGGGGAATGCTCTGAGCTCCATAGTTCCAGAATACACTTCTAGCTTGCTTGGTAAGATGTGACAGGCAACATCCCATCCCTGGCTGCTGCTTGGTCCCAGCCTCCTGGAAGAATGCAACGTTTTGATGGCCATGCAGCAGCTGCCAGCCTTGCTGCATTTTCCAAGGCACATGTGGAGGTGAATCCAAACACCTCTGCACATCCCTGTCCAAATTCCAAAATGCTCTGTAACTCCCCGGTGTTGGTGGGACGCATCTGGCTGCCTCAGGAGCAGGAATATTCGTGTCCCAGGCTTGGTTATATGGAGTTATCTGACAATCATTACTTCTTGCAGGTTGGTTTGTAGGCTAGAGGCCAGCAGAGAGGGGGCATTAAAACCTTATGACAGATATTAAAACTGTGCTGGGGTCGGTGTGGCCAGCAAGGACTGTCTGACCCCCCCTACCAAAGATTGGTTGCTGAAGTAGCTGGGAATGGCAGTGTTGTTTTTATAACTGATCTCCCAACCAAGAAGGGCAAGCTGGGGAAAAACGTATTTCCATTCATTCAGGCAGCACTGAATATACTGAAAAAAACTGCAGTCTATTCATGGCTTTTGCCAGCTAGGAAAGAGGTTGAATTCATGCAACAAATTATTCAGAAGAAATTGTTTGCCAAACTCTCATTATGAGCTCTACAGAACAGAGGAGTTGAAACATCAGATAGATAGAATTAACTTCATGTTATAAAACCCTTTTGGGATGTAATGACTAGACCCTGCCAGCCCTTACTATACTGTAAGGGCCTGCTTACTGATGATTTTTGTTAGGAACCTATGTCTGTGTATGTCTGCATGTAGCAAAATCCATGAAAATCCTATGAGATATTGTCCAGGATATGTCTGAGGAACAATGCAATGACCCAGGCCAATGCAAGCAGAATTCAAGTGTGAGTTCTGAGTAGGACTAATCATTCCTCACAGTAATGAAATATCAAGCTCATAAGCATTAGCACTGAGAAGGATTTTCAAAATGTGTTGCAGCTAGCAGGATTTTGCTGAGGGCAAAGCTAGACCAACACCAGTCTTTCCTAATCGGATCCTTAATTACAAGGTCTTTGCTCAATGCAGTTAATAAATCTCTTCAGGACATGACACTGTGAGAACATGCATTCTGCTCAGCACAATATGGGGCCTGTGGCCAGAGCAGCGGTCAACAATCCGTAGGGTGAAGAAACTGCAATTTGTTCATAAGCATGGGAAAGCAACAAATCAGATTCAGCTGACACAAAAATGTCCTACAGAGTCTCTGTTGTTTCACCAGATTGCTCACAGCAGCTCAGAAAATGTTGATCTTGCCTTTTTTTAATGCACTGTGTTGGACTTCTTATGCATATTTATATTCTTCTCAACTTCTATTTTTTAGTCCTGTTCCAGCTAAATTTCATTGGCCAATGTGAAATGTGTTTTTAACTTTTAGGGACCACAGTTAAAAACAAAAATAGTAACGGAAATTGTTTATTGTTCTTAACTGCCAGGGAAATGAAAAATCAATTAGTTGCACAGCTCTGGCTAGAAGCAATGGGAGAATAAAGGCAGGGTGAGTCCTGAAGCTGAGTAGAAAGCATTTCTTGAAGCATTTTGGAAGGTGAAGTTCATCATAAGTGCTCAGAGGCAAACACTGTGTATTCCTAAGGAAAACAATATATGTTGGGCATTTCTGGTATTTATAGCTATCTTTTATTCAGAAAGAAGTTTTTAGTGCTTTTAAGGTAAATGCTGATCTTAGAATAATTCCATTTAATGAAGCAAACCTGAAACAACATTTGCATTAGCAACTAGCAAAACAGAGACTCAAATCACTGTGATTATTCCCTGGAATGTCACACAAAGGAAACTTAAGAGCATCTATCACTTCCTCAGCTAGAAAAGAAAAAAAGCATTAAAGGAAAAAACCAAGAGGGATCCTGCTGAGATGGGGGCCTTAAGCATAATTCCTCTAGACTTATTTTCTTTTTTCTAAAACAGCAACTGTGATGGTGACCCTTAGAATAACCTACAGCGATGATTCAGCCTGTAAACAGCAGGGATCAGATTGACTTCACATCTATACACACTGCAATGTGGGACAAATGCTCTGTAAAACACCACTTAAAACTACTGTTAATAAACAGCCATCATTTTGTGCTTTCAGTGCAGGTCTTGTTCAAGAAATAGCTGAGACCATGGCTGTGATGTAACTGCACCCAAGAGCCTTAGGAAAAGGAAGGTTCCAAAAGGTATCGCTTTACTTTCTCAAGTATCAGAAGTACCCAACATAGGCAACTCATATGGAAATAAGAAGTGGAGGAACAAGCTAAAATAAGGAGGTGGTCAGGGTGGCTGGGACCAGCTGCTGCATCCCCAAGCTCTAACTGGATTTAGGTATAAAATCAGCTGTTAAGAAGGGTCCAGTTCATACAGCTTTTGCAAATGCAAACTAGGTTTTGCAACCAAGAACACTGTGATCATGGCAGCAAAAAGACTATGCAATTGCCAAATGTAAATTACTTGCACTGTGTAAAAGCGAGGAATGTAACAGTCTCAGAATGTGGAACTGGGGTTGTCATTTTTCTTGGGGACCAAAGTTCTCCTAAGAAGAAGCTCCTGTGGTTGTGCATGTGGGCTAGTGTACGTGTGCTGTGTTTGGGCAGATATTGAAAAGAAAGCAGAAAAGGAAGCACTGAAATCCACATTAAGAGGCAGAAGTAGTTTTGGAGCGGGGTCAAAGTGAATGGAAAGGAGAAAAAGAAAGGCTCCGTGATTGCTGCAGAACTCGAGAGAAGCAAATGTCAGGAATTAGACTTTTGGCCTTAATCTCACTGAGATGCCCTTTTCCTTGTGGAAAGTCACTGCGATACTTTTAAACAGGGATAGGAGAGTAAGGGCATGGAAATTGGGTGACTGTCAATTAGATGCCCTGTGATGGCAGCTATTTCCTGGGTTGCCTCGTCTCATGATGGCTCTGCTACATTTTAATTGAATACAAGCCTACCAGGGTCAGGCAAATGAGCAAACCAAGGGAACAGACACAACCACTCTTACAGAAGCGCCTGGTATCAGGTATGCATTAAAATCAGCAGGACATTCTCTTTAAGATCTGCAGAAGTCTTAACTATCACTGCTAATTGAATCTGGAGGTTTGTTTAATTAAACTAAGCAGATTAGTGCAGAGATCTGCAGGAGAAGGCTGTTGCTTATCCTTAAGAAGTGAGAGATACAGTAAGGACTTCTGTGTAGGTGAGACAGTGGCTGATGAGTTAGTGGGTGTCTGAAGAACCTCACTGGTGCCCTTGCAGGATTTGAGGTCCAGCATTTGTCATTCTCTGGATGGAGCCAGGTGCCCATATCCACACCTGATGTATAAACCTGCCCAGCAGGTTTTTATACCAGTACAATTAAAATTGAAATTTTAAATATAGTTCAAACAGGCATGCTTTCCAGCCATTTCCAACCTGTCACAGGGGAAATAACCGCATGCCAGCTCAATAAAATACATAAGAGGAAACAACATTAAAGGAAAACAATTGCCACTGCAAAAATAAAGTACTCAGGATTTAGCAGGTAACAGATTTAATGTTGCCTGTGCGAACTTTATTCTACCCCTCCCCCACCATAACAGTTGTTGATTGCAGTGTCACAAACTGCTTTTTTCTACAGTGCTAATGTCTCTCCCATGGAGGAAATTTGCTTTTTTTAACTGCACAGTATTAAACTATAATATATTGTTAATATGAATTCCTGCCAAGCAGCCTGGATGACAAATGTTGAGAACTTGAAAGTGGCTGTGTAACATTATTTGTGACACTCAAACTGCAAAAGTTTGTGTGCTGTTTAATTTCCTCTGGATGTAGCAGAAAACAGTAAGCAGCATTTGCAATATACAGTACCTGGCATTATTGAGAGAGAGAGAGGACTAATTCTAGACTAGAGCCTGTTGAGCTTAGTGCCTTCAGGAAGGGAAATGCGGCACTGTATCATGATATTTCATGCACCTTTCATGCAGGGCCCACCACAGGATGGGTGCCCATGAGAAAGGAGGGTCTGGCAGCTTGGTGGTAGCTTGCAGAGGGGCAATGCAGGGCAGGCAGCTGCTTCCATCTTCTGCACCAAGCCCTGGGAGCACATGGGCTCCCAAGTGACCAGCGCTGGGGCTCCACAGAGAAACAGATGTCAAGGTCAATATATTGAAGCACTCAGGAAAATGGAAAATTGATCTTAGTGGTGTGACACCGGGTGTTGCTTGCAGGGCAGTTAGTGCCTCTCTCCAGACCTCTGCTCACATCTGGTGCAAACATGATGTATGGAATTCCATTGCATTGATTGCATGGATTCCCAGCTGGCTTTGCTTGGTACATGACTATTCATATTGGTGAAATTGGGTGGGTTTTACACCAGCCGTGGACCCAGCCTCATCCGTGGGCAGGAGGAATGGACTCAGGTGCATTTTGCTTGGTCGAGGCAGTAATACACACTTGTTGCCAGCCCACTGAGTAGCTGCTGTTCATCACGGGAGTTGCTGTTTGGAAGCTAGGTGGTTTGTGCATTCATGCTGGATACATTGCGTTATCTATATGCATGTGTGCATGTATTATACATACTAAATTGCACAAATGCACAATTGCAATGATATAATAATATATTTATATTATATATGTGTTTATGTATATTGTATTAGCTACTTTGATAAGAGTTAGTGGAATCTGAGAAGCAACTGCTTTTCCAGTAAAACATGAGTAAAGAGGAAGTAGAAACTATTTGAGGGTTACTAAATCTGAAGTTAATGAATGGCATTAGGGGCACCCAAAGTCACAAATAGCTCCTTGGACTGGCAAAAGCACTTAGATCCAGAGTAATGCCTCCTAGCTGGTGCCATGTGGGGTGCACTATAGATACTCACTTGAAAGGAGGTTGCCTCTAACATGAAAGTACAAGAACATGTGGTGATCTGGCTCCAAAGGCAAAGAATCCTGTTTGGGTCTGTGGAGAAAGCAACTGGGAAACGCAGAGGCAGGGAAGCCAATGCTGCTGTCAGTCCCTGCTATGTACCTTCCACCAAGCACTGTGAAGTTTCAGCCTGGATTACATCGTCACACCGCTGCAAGAGTAGGGCAGGCCCAGGGAGGACAAATCCTTCAGGTCTCTCTTCAAACTGGAGCTGTTCGATGTTAAATTGAAAAGAAAAGAAGTTTGTAGTAAAAGGAAGACCAAATGACTCCACCACCCTTTTGCTATATGACACAGTGCCATGGAAAATTTTTAGGTTTTTGAAATATAATGTTTTACACTTCATGCTTTTCTGTGGAGAAGAGAGTGAAATGGAGAAAAAGTCTTTCCTAGGCTTTCATTCCCCTGTGCCGTAGCAAGCCTCTTCCTATCCCTTACATCACAGAATACAGAATAATGTAGGTTGGCTCTGAAAAGCTTAAGTCCAGCACCCTGCTCCAAGCAGGTCCAATTAACATGGGTTTGCTCCGGGCCATGGTCAGCTGAGGTTTGAGCACCTGCAAGGGTGGCAATCCCACAGTCACTCTGGTCGATGCTCCAGCATGTGTTGTGAAAAATCCATTTCCTTATAAAATGGAGTGTACCAGAAACACAGATTTCCAACTGTGACATTTTCCCATAATAATATTGAATCCATATTTTTTCCCGCAGTGTCAGAATACTAAAAACAAAATCAGGAAATAATAACAGATGAGACAAAATATTCCAAAATGAAGTGAAAAACATTTTCACTATATGGATTTTTGTCAGAGCCACACAGTTCTCACAAGGTTTTTCTGCTTTGACAGAAAGGCATGTTCTTAGGGGTTATTGCCTGGGCTAAACCTTTCCAGTTATCTCTAACTAGGACTTTGGTCAGTGTTATTGTGTGATGGGGTCCTGGCATACAGCCCAGTGCCATACTCCTGACTTGGGCTATGGAATACGAGCTTGTGATGATGTGTTTGATTCTTTAAGCCCTGTACTGGCTTCTCTGATGCCATTAAAATGTCTCTAAGCAATGATCTGTGAATGGCAAGACTGGGGGATTGCTCTATCCACTGTGTAGGTTTGTTTGTTTGTTTGTTTTGCCAGATATACTTTTATGTGCAATGGTGCTGTTTACAGCTGGATATATTTATCTGGCATTGCTCTCTTCCTTCAAACACTGTTACTGACTTTGATTTTAGTGACTGGATGAAGTTTTGCATTTTGCTTTCATTGTTTCTAGGTCTTTCAAAGGGTTTTGGTCTTGATTAAAAGATGGGTAAACTACTCAAAGGCTTCTTAAAGACTTAAACCTAGATTTTAAGCACTCAGCTCCCACCAACACTAGTGGAGTTTTATAGTGAAACAGTTGTGGCAGATCTGGGTCCAATTGTGCACAGGACTTTTTAGAGGTTGAGGGGAAGGAAAATGCCTCATCTAGGCATTTTGCAGATTGTCCCCATATGTAAATGTTTTTGAGCAGAGGAACAGCAAATCAGTACATGTCAGGGACTCTGACCTTCCTTTGGCCACTAATGTGAGCCTACATTTTCTTTTAACAGCCTACCAAAAGCTTCTCTTATGCTTGGCAGAAGAAAGTGTGTTTCAGAGGTTGTGGAAGCTGAAGCAAATCTCACCATTTATCTTCCCCCTAATCTGGCAAGTTTTAATACAGTAACGTGTCAGCTGGAGGAACTCACTGGAAGAGCAGCCTGGGAATTGCTTTTAGAGGCAGGGCAATCTATCAGCACTCTGCATTCAAAACTTCTGAGCCTTGCCCCTAAAAGCTGGGCTATTTAAATTCTTACATGGATAGAGATTCCTTCTGCTCTGCCTCTTGCTTGTGAGCCAGAAATGAGCATTCATTTCACAGTTCCAAATATTTTCACTCCATTTCATTAAAGAAGAAGAAGAAGAAGAGAAGGAGCAGAATAATAGCACAAGCTGAGATTCTGGTCCTCCAGAGAATCAATTTATTTCTGCATGTGAGTATGTGTACATGCCTGTGTGTATACATACATATATATATATACAAATACTAACACATACATATTTATACATAAATACATATATATGTATATAGGTAGGTATATACATACATACATACATATATATATGATGGACTTATCTCCCAGAAGAGCTGTCCACTTTTAAATGGTTTGTTTTCACACAGCATCTACTGTACATTTCCAGCACCTGACTAGCCAAGCACAGATGCCTGCTTTACAGATCAAGGAGCCTGCTTAACCACAAGTTTTGTCCTGGAGCTGGGAATAAACCTGCTTTTTGCAAGTTCCCTTCCAGAGCATTTTTCTGCTGCTCAGTTCTGCCTCCTGTTGTGCTGTTGCTCTGACTTGGAAGAACAAAATGATACCGGCGTTCCTCTACATGGGAATTAGCCATGCTGATGACTGTCAGAGCCAGAGCACTTGCACAGAGGAAGACACCAGAACAAATGAATCCAGTTTTCCTGTCTTTTCTCCTTCATGCCATTGACGTTTGGTTTGCTGCAACCTCCCTGAGCCACCTGCTTATAATTCTCCATCAGTGTGGAGATAACAGCAGGTGGTCAGCTCCAACCTACCCAAACCAGAGTGCCCTGGTCTCCCTGGACCTTACCTCAGCACTGACCAGGATGCAAAATCCACCCCATTTATTTTCAGAAGCAGAGACTGTAGAGGCTACAGACCCCAGTTGTGCAGGTTTTATGGGTTTGCATGTGGTTGTGAGGTTACAACAGGCAGGACATCTTGTATGAATCTCCTAAACAGGTTCTCCTTACCTGGGGATGCATTCACCTGCCACTGGGACTAGCCTGCCAGCGGAGCACTAGCTGAGGTGTCAGGACAGGACAGTGCTCTTGGCCATTTGTGGGAACCTGGATCTACCTGAGCTCACATCAGGTATCTAGGAATTAGACTGCTATTCTAAAATCTTCTCTTAGGCTCCTCTACAGTCAGAATATTTGAAAACAGATGTGAGTGAGAGGCTCTGGGCCAGCTGAGGGGTGGGAGTCCCAAGCCTGATCATCAGCCAAGCTCTGTCAGTGCTGCTGCACAGCATATCTGAAAGCAAATTGGGCTCTTCCCATTTCCAAAATGCCCTCAATAATGAAGAAAAATGGAAACACCCCAGGTGACTACAAACATACTTAATGCTTCAGTTGTCCCCAGTTGCTTAGAAACGAAAAGTGGAATATATTTAGACCTCAAGTTTTAGGAAAATACTGATGCTGAGAATGCCATCCATTTCCAGCTGTTCCCTCCACAACACAGGTAGGTCTTTGAAAGCAGCACTGTCTTCTGATAAAATCTCTTCTGTCAAAAGTGAGTGACCACTAAAAAAACAAAACAGATTTATAGATTATTTTAAAATGCAATGATGCTCATTCCACTCTGCTTTAGGTTGATTAAAGGAGACAGCCACTCATATGAAGCCAAACTGAACCACAGGCATTTCTGTGGCTAGTTGAAAGCAAACAGGTTTGTGCATTAAGTCCTTCTCTATAGTCATGGGAGTGACTCAACGGTGCAGAACACTGTCTAGGTTTTCATCACTGTCCCAGTTCATTCAGTTCCTGGAACGTACTGACCACAGCACATCATGTAGGTAAGTCCTGGGTGCACCAGGAAGTTGATATTCTGCCTCTATCTACAGTCATGCAAGTTCTAGTCAATGCCAGTGCTGTTCTTTCCATCGAAAATGTTTTGTTCTTAGGAGAAATCCCAAACCGTGAATCTTCTGGCCACAGAAGAAACATTTCAGTTCTCTCATGGTGCTCAGTGTTTCATAGGCCGTGGAGATTGCCGGCCCCATGCTCCCATTCTCTTCTCAAGATGCTTGGACCACATGTCCTGTGTTACTTTTGGTCCCCTGTGTGCATTGGCAGGAGCACCACACAGTGGTGAGGAGGCTGGTCCTTGCAAAATGAGAGGTCCCTGAGCGGTTCAGGTATTCCCAAGCTGAAATTTGGACTTGGGGGTAAAATCTTCGGCTGGAAAGATTATTTTTTTACAAGTGATTTTTGAGGGGGCTGGATGTGGGAGTGCATTGCTCTGTGAATATATATATCTATCCATGGCAAACCCAAGCGGTGTTTTCTTGCACAAGATATAACTCAGTGTTGTAAAGATTGCAAGAGTTCTGTGTACAAGTGTAGTACAAATATGATGCACATCTTTTACTCACATGAAGTTGTCCTACCAATGACAAAAAGCAGGAATGCATCACTTAATGGTTTTACCTACATTATTGGCCTTTGTAGTTGTTACCATTTTTCTTTAGCGTATGAAGAATCACCGATCTGTTCAGATGCAGTTGGTCTTGAACTGCTTTCAGCATTTGTTAGACACAAGTCCCTGGAGAGAAAGACCTCACAACCACCAAATTCAGCTGTTAATGCAGCTGGTAACCAAGGAAGCTGCAGGTCATCTCCTATAAGCATTTGGGTGGCTACACAAATGAGAAGAGCACAGAGACATAAAAGTCCAGAGTATCTTTAGGAATAAAGGTAGTGCAGTACCATCCTATATTGTTAATGTCATTTACGCTTTCCAAACAACATCTGATGGATAGTTTTGAGCTGTTGTAGAGTCACCTTAGACTCCTAGAAGTGCTGTTTAGAATGGCCCTGTGGAGTCTCCAGTCCAACCTCTGACTCAGAGCTGGACTGATGCCAACTAGATTAGGTAGACCATGGCTTTGGCCATGTCTTGGCAGCCTTCATGGCTGGCAGTCCCCACCTCTGTGAAGACCTGTGGCTTGGCTGCACCACCCTCCCAGGGAAGATGCCAAACTAATCATCCCAAATGTGAGAGCTAGCACTTTGGTCAACTCCTGTTGTCAGAAGAGGAACTTCTCCCCGGGGGCTAACAGGTAAGGATGGTGGAGAGAGCACAGAACTGCGGCAAAACTCAGAGTGAGACTGTGTAGAAAGGGAAGACAAAGCTCATCTTAAACAAGACAATTTCAGTTGCTCACCCATTCTTCAATACTCGCAAACACCTAGACATGTCTGTCCAGGATTCCTTGTGGTGACACAGAGGATTAGGAACAACAGATTCTGGGTCCTGGTCTCCTGATACCTCCCATGATATTGTGTGACTTGTTACTTTTACAACTCAACCCAGCCCTGAGCCTGCTTAAGCAACAGAGGGAGAAGTCACACCACTGGTGCTCCAGCACCAATGTGCACCCAGCACTCCTCCCAGTGCCACGTCCTGCCAGTTCCCTGGCATTATCTATATTCCATCCTGGATTTCACAGCTGCTCAGTCTCTTGACTTGCTGCATATCCACCACTTACTGACATCCTGCTCTGCTGTTTCTTCTGGTGCTTCCACATACGCGCCCTCTTACACAGAACTGTCAAGTTTCCTTCGCAAATCTCTACAGAGCTGGAACATTTTACTTACTGTCACTGAAAAAGGCAGCTCTTCTCTTCAACAAAAACAAGAGAGTCAGACACAGTAAAATCAGGGTATGAATCCAGCTGAGCTGCAGAAACCTGTATAAAATGATGACCTTAAGAGTGTCACTAGCCAGCTCCTCTCTGCTCTGTCTAGTGCTTTTTGGTGTGTGTTGCATGCCTGGAGGAAAACTTCTATGAGCCACGGCAGAGCAAAAGAAACAAGACCTCTGCATTGGGCATGAAGGATGAGAACAACTTGTTACTGCTTTGTGGAGCTGTGTACTCTTTGTCAGTTTATGACTGCCATGGAAATCCAAGCCCTGGGCTTGTACAGGCTGGAGGGATCAAGGTTGGTGGGGCAAGGGGCAGTCCATGCCTCTTTTGTTTTTCCTCTGTGCTTATTGCAGGGGACTGTTGCCTGCTGTAGTAACAGCACTGGAAGAAAGCAGAAAAGTGAGATGAAGAACTCCCATCTGCCCCAGCATCCCTCCAAGGGATGCCAGAGCTGCCTGTGCATTCAGAAAAGAGTCATTGCAGCCCTTCTGCTTTCTCTTGTGGAAGATGGCTGATGGTTGAGTTGAGTTATATTGCTCCACAGATAAAATGGTTTGTCAATAGAAAGATAGTTTGTTGTGCTCAAAGCTTTGATGATCCCACAACAACAATTCCCTCACCTGCTATCAAGATCTTAGCCTTTTATAAGGTGTATAGTGCAATGCCTGAAGGTGTTCCCTTCCAAGGCAGCCAGGCACCTTATCCCCTTGCTTGGGAGTCTTCTTGCCTTGATGTTGCTGCTTCTTTTTCCTCTAGTTCTGCTTCAAGCAGTTTCTCCCAGCTCTCAGGGTTGCACTGGATTTGCTCTGCACTGGTTGCACAGGCCAAACAAAGAAGTAGCTCGCAGGAACCTAAGTGGTATCCCAGTGCATTTTGCAATGCATTAAATACCCACTTCCATATGTACAAAACAAACACTTTGAAAACAGAGACGATGTCCAGTGTCTGATTTGACACAGATTAAACACTAGCCTGAGTGATCTTGGAAAAAAGGACCTCAGCATTGCCTGGCTCATTTATGCCAAGAGAAGGCCTCTTCTTTACAGCCACTGTAGTCTGAATGGCTGTGCAGGCAGAAACAGCAAGGGAGCTGGCTGTGGATCACAGGAGATATGAACTGTGCTAGTGCCACATGCATAAGTTCAATGCTGCCCCTGCCTGTGCAGAGAACACCATCAAGTGTTTGTCTTATGTGCAACAGCAAAATCAGCTTTGCAGAAAAGGCCACCTTGGCTTGTGAGCCTGCTGGCACACAACTTAGTGTAATACACGTATTGAAGTTGAACATGCTGGGGCACATCTGATAGCTTGTTTGGCACTGTACATGTTGTGTCCCCAGTCAGGATGTCTGTTGTGGATGTAGGAGCCCTGCATTGTGCATGTGGCTGCTGGCTCCCACTGCACTGTGGAGTGCACAGCCACTCTGCTTGTCCCCAGCTCTTCTTCTCTGCATGTGGCTAATTAGGGACACATTCTCATCGTTAATCTCCTTCCAGGTTAGTTCTGCTCTGACAAAGATTTGACCAGCCTCAGTTTTTGCTGTTTTGTTTTTTTCTGCAGTCCATCTCTCCCTTTCTTTAAAAGACAAGTAAAATCAGGTTGTTATGGAGGGAAGCTGTGCCCAGAAGGTGAAATATTTCAATAAGAGAAAAAAGGGAGAGAAAAATACTGTTCTCTTTAGCCTGGCAGTAGCCAGGAAGAGCTATAAGTCTCCTGGGAGGTCTTGTTACTGAAGATCAAAGAGGCTCAGAGAAGACTTGACTGCTTTGGAAAAAAATCTCCAGAAAGCTCTTAGCTCCATCCACAAGCTGTTTCCTACCCAGTAACTTAACCAGTAAAATATCTTGTGAGCCTCCTGTAAAGCAGTGAACTAAAAAGTGCAGAGTATGAAGTGGAATTTTATGGCCCCATGTATATTTCCAAAATACGTTTATTCTCTTTATGGAGACGCAGGGTGGAATTTTAATGCGAGAGTGGGCAATATAAAAGGCGAGGTGGGGACACTTCTGGCCTGGATGGAAACTGCTGAACTCACTCTATACTCTGTGCTTTTGAGAAGAAAGAGCTGGTGCTGAGCAGGTTGTAGTTCTGGGGCCAGGACTCTTGCAGGGCAGAGAAGAGGCGTCCAGTGAAGCAACATGTTAGGCTGCAAGCATTGACCTTCATAGCATTTACTCACAGGTGAGCTATAGAAACCTGAGCAGAGTCATAAACCAGGGCTACCTCACAACAAGAATGTTTATCAAGAGTTGGAGCCAATAAGCCTGGCCACTATTGCTGTGCAAGCCATGTCAGGATTTCCCTAATACACAGGTGTTTTATTTCTTTTTCAGCAGACGTCTGCAATAAAAGCTCTTTTTCCCCTAGGCATCAGCGGCAGATGACAGGCCATAAGTGTAGTTGCATAGCTAAGACATAGCTCTGGCTGCAGCTAATGGTTTCTTTCCTTGATAAATGATACAGGCAAGAATATTTGCACTTGGTCCTTCTCCAGTATTCTGCAAATCAAAAAAGACTAAAACATTTCCTGAGCTCAAAATAGAATAATGTATTCCCAGTTTATATTCAGAGCATCAGTACTTTAATCTGAATGAGGCAACAAATAGCAGGCAGACCGAGTATCCACCAGCCTGATCATGCACTCAGCAGAAAGTGCTTCCGACTGTATTCATAATGCATGGCAGTCACTACATCGCCTCAGTCAAAATATTTGGCTTTGTTTATAGATGTTGAGAACATCTCTGAAACTTACCTTCCCAAGTGACTGGGTTTCTTCTAAGCAAAGATAAACAAATGCTTCTCAAGGTGTTCTCAGATCTCTAGGTGTTTCAGGTTGTCTCAACTCATCACAATACAGAAAGTCACTCTGAGGCAGCAGGAGACTCCTGGGGCAAGTTTTCAGGAAAATACTGACAGTATGTTGTCCCTCTCCACCTGGCAGCTGGGCCCATAAATCAAGACTGTCTCAACTACGGGGAGGTAGATGACCAAGACTGGAGACCATCTTCAAAACTGAAGCCACCCAACCCGTGCGCTGGTAGCTGTAGGACTGCCTGACCATCTCTGTAGGTACATAATGGGCATGTGTTTTGCGGTTGTGTGGTGGGGTTTTGGTAGCGAGGGAGGGGCTGCAGGGGTGGCTCCTGTGAGAAGCTGCTAGAAGCTTCCCCCGCCCCAGGTCAGACCCACCACNGAGACTGGAATGTCAGAGAAACCCCTCTGCAGATACCAAGGTCAGTGAAGAAGGAGGGCGAGGAGGTGCGCCGGAGGAGGGGATGCCCCTGCAGCCCGTGGTGAGATGGCAGGCTGTCCCCCTGCAGCCCGTGGAGGTGAGCGGGGGAGCAGATGCCCAGCTGCAGCCTGTGGAGGACCCCACACCAGAGCAGGTGGATGCCCCCGAAGATGGTTGTGACTCCATGGGAAAGCCTGCACTGAAGTAGTCTGTGCCTGAAGGACTGCAGCCCATGCAAGGGACCCACACTAGAGCAGCAGTTCATGAAGAACTGCAGCCTGTGGAAAGGACCCACATTGGAGAAGTTCATGGAGGACTGTGTCCTGTTGGAGGGACCCCATGCCGGAGCAGGGGAAGAGTGAGGAGTCCTCCCCATGAGGAGGAAGGAGCGGCAGAGACAACGTGTGATGAACTGACCCTAACCCCCATCCCCTGTTCCCCTGCACTGCTGTGGGGGAGGAGGTGGAGAAAACTGGGAGTGGGGTTGAGCCAGAAAGGAGGGAGGGGTGGGGGGAAGGTATTTTAAGATTTGGTTTTACTTCTCATTATCCTTGTTTTGATTTGATTTGCAGTAAGTTAAATTGATTTTGTTTCTTCCCCAAGTTGAGCCAGAGTTTTGCCCATGACCATAAATGGTGAGTGATCCCACCCTGTCCTTATCTCAACCCATGAGCTTTTCTTTATATTTTCTCCTCCTCATCCCACTGGAGCCTGCAGGGAGGAGTGAGCAGGTGGCTTTGTGGTACTTTGTTGCTGTCTGGGCTTAAACCAGGACAGTGTGCCAGTGCAACGTTTGGAACACTTTGAATCTGGAAACAGATGAGGCAATGGTGGACAGCATGATGAGGGAGGCTCTTATATTTTCCCTGTTAAATCAGCACTGGGCATATGTCTCAAGTGCCTGAATGAGAATGCACATAACATGGGAAGCCAATGGGAAGCACTTGGGAAGCAATAGTATGTGTAGTAAGAGTGGACCTATTCTTGCCATAGCAGAGGAGCGCATCCCAGAAGGACCAGGGCACTCCAGACACTGGGGTGCCTGTGGTCAGCAGCTGCTGCTTTGAAGGAAGCAGCAGTAATCTCTCTTGTGAGCACTTTGAGGCTCATAGCCTGCCCCTGAGCTGCTCATTTTCCCATTTACTGAGGCGATATAGAAGGTGGAGCTTGGTTAGGAAACAACACTGAAGTTACGATGAGATAATCAGCATGTGTACCAGTTCATACAACCCACAAAATTGGTACAACCTTCTACACTGCAAAGAAGATTTGTTGGATCTACTAGACTGGTTTAACATCCAGCCTGATGGATGCTGGCTTACAGTAGGACTTCTGAGAAACCAGTCTGGCTTTTATTTTGAAGTATGTAGACTTTTCTGGTTCATAACTTTCACTTGTGCCTAATGGTTTTTCCTCAAACTCTAAGAGCAGAAGTACAAGCCAGCAGCTCAAGGAGGTTACTCTTGATGAACTGGAGATGCAGCTCAATGCAGGTAAGTGAAGGGCTGTACTTGCGTAGGAGTTACGTGCAAGCCTGACCTTGGCTTGGAGACCTACTGAAGTGACCTGAACCTCAGTCAATCACCAGCCAAAGAGGAGGTAACTGTGCTGTCATGGAGAAGGCATGCCTCATACTGTGGTATATCACAGGCAGTTGTCCTCTTTGCATGTGTAGAGTCAAGAGCTGTGTCAGAGCTGGGGCATGCATCATGGAAGGAATGTAGGCCTGCTGGAGAGAGTCCCCGGGAAAGTGTGAGGTGGTTCCCAGTCTGAGCCATAGGAAATGTGTGCTATGAAAGAAAGCAAAAAGAAGCAGGGGTTGACTTTATTTAACCTATCCTGGAATTGCCTTCTCTGTCACCAGCACAACTGGGCTTGCAGTCTGCCCTGGGGGCTGCACGCTAGTGATAGCATAAATATTTTAACATTTCATATTAATGAAATTGACTACCATGTGCCCTAAAGATAATAGCCATCAAGCTGTCACTCAGAATATTTTAGGTCCGAACAGATGCAGTTTCCCCTGCAGCAATTTTCCTCTGTGGGAATAGTGATATTATTAAAGTTTGCCCAGAGAGCATTTCAGCAGCTCATTAAACACACCTGCGTATTTTGTGTAGCATTAAAGCAATTCACTTAGTAATTAACTAAATGTTTGATAAGACATTTTAACCAATATTGCTTTTCTCATGTACGTGGTTTTCATTCATGTCAGTCTAGTGTCCTCCTAGGTGATAGCACGGCAGGGGAGGATGGCCTGCCATCCAGGGTGGGGGCAGTCTGTGAAGCTACTGCATGGCCCTGACAGGCATTTCATCTGAGCATGTCAGGTCCTCCTCCAAAGCAACCGTCCGCCTCTGCACTGGATTTGCCCGCCTTCTCCCTCTTGTCTCCATCCTACTCCTTCCAAATAGCAGTCTTGGTATTTCCCCACATTTTGCCCTCCTCTTTTGGACTTCTGTGTTTCTCCTCCTGTGTCCATAGCTACCATGTAGTTTCTCCCTTCATGCTGCTGCTGCTTCTCTGTTCATCAAGGGCTGTTTGGGTGGGTTTGCAGCCCTATGGGTTGACCCATGTCCTGCAGTGGCTCTTCCAGGTGCCTTTGCTCCCTGGGGCTGTTGGATGGCAGAGCCAGAGCTGCTCTCTGCTGTGAAATGGCCTCAGGCCCAGGGGAGCTTTGTTGAGCCAGGTCACCTCTGCATACTGGGCACTCTTGGACCTGTTGGTCGCCTGAGCTTCAAGGGATGTATTTGTCATCCCTTGCCCTGCTCCACTGCTGTGCTCAGCTGCTTCAATCCCCAACACCGCAACTGCAATAGCAATGGCCCAGCCATCACATGCACATGCATGGCACAGCACAGGGAAATGCATCTTCAACTTCCAGCTCACAGTGCTTGCTGCAGGTGATCACCAAGACCTCCATCGAGAAAAGCAGTAGTCAAAAAGCCTTATGCTACATAGCCATGCATGTGTGCTGTGTGTTGAGGGAGTGCTCTGTGGCACCCTACCTCCCTGAGCCAGCATCTGGACAGATGAGCATTGCAGTGGCTCTTCCAGGGCAGCTATGGCATTCATTTTGCACCCTGAGGCAGGGTGACCCTGAGGACACCTCAGGGCTCTCAGTGCACTCAGGGGAGGTCCCGGTGGTGGGCAGCAATGTGGTGCTGCAGCTCCTACAGGAATGGGGAGCAGGAGGTCTGCTGCAAAGAGGTAGCTCTGGGATAGTCTCTTGCTAGGCCAGCAGCTTGCAGACAGTCCGTCAGGGTGCTGAACCATGGACTGTGGGGTGAGCTATGCAGGAAGCAGGAAAGAAGATGAATAGGGAGGGCCCAGGCCATTTCTGCAGCTAGGTTTTTGCTGAGCAGCTAGATCTCAGGTAACTCCTTAGCTCAGCACATGGGAAAATCTGTAGCAGATTCAGGGAGGTGCTATATATGCAGAGCTTGCATCCTTGATCTCGAAAAAAAAAAAAAGGATTCAGCATTATCTGCAGAGCAGCCACCATGCGCCAAAGTCATAATTTCACTTCTGTTGTTCATCAACAGTGATATGATTTTGTTTTTCCTAACAAGTAATATGACATAGGGCATCCACTGAAAAAATGGAGTACTTTATTACACCACAATGTCCAACATTCCTAAAGATATCTGGGATACTCCCTAAATTTAAAATGGATGCCCCCCAACCTCAAGACAGAACTGAGTATAATAATATGAAGATAGTTTTTAGCAGCTTCCCTATATGTTGCTTTTTGTAGCCAGAGAGTGAAAATTAGCTGGTGTAAACCTTATTTTGGAATATTTTGGCCTCGTCTCAGAGTCATTCAAAAAGTTTTCTTTTGTTCACTTCCACCAATACAGAGCATGTGTGATATTTCTAAGGGAGATGGAAAACTCCTGGATCAACCCACTTTTCTTTACAAATAGTTTGCCATAGACTGGCATCTCTTTACCTTGTTAGTACAATGTAGCCTGTAAAGTTCAGTGTTAAATAGAAAACAGAGTAAGATGAGGAGCTTGCCTCATCTTCTGAGCATTTAATGTAACTTCGCTGCTAGACTTCCTTCACTGGATTGTGAAATGGTGTCTTGTGTGTTGGTGATGGGCTGTAATGGGATCCCACAAGAGGCTCCCATGTCAATGCTTAATGTGCCACTGAGCAGGAATCTGGGAAAATGCTGACCATTATCTTCTTAGGCACTTGCAGTACCAGACTGGCAGTGAAACACTGTTGATAGAGATGTCTTTGAAATACTTTGAAATACCACCAGCAAATGAACAGGACATTCAAGGGATTATCACCAGCAGCCTTCCTCTGCTAAGCAGCTTACTGAATTTCAATATTGTGAATTGGGAGTGGGCAAACTGGATAATATGAATATTAATAATTTTTTTTTTTCCTACAGTCCCCAAGGTATTATTTTTCTCTCTTATTTAACATAAGGAAGGTGCTGTGTAACTATGAAAACCTTCAAACTTACTTCACCCAAGTTTGGGGGGAGAGAGGCAGGGGCAGAGAAAATGGAGAAGAGGTGCTTTTTCTTTGGCAGATTTCTCACAACTCTTAGATCCCACCAAAAAAAAGACACAAGTTCTCTTAGGGGAAGGCTTTTCTCTTGTTCTGTGCAATTTAATAATAATTTGAACACAGTCAAATTCTGTCTTGGTCTTTATGTCCTGGATCCTTCCACCCATCTGGCTGAGCCTGGGGTTTGAGTGCCTGCATGCTGCATGACTCACCATCCATGCAGGAGAGAAACAGCAGGAGGAGAATCAGCAGCATGGGAAGCTGTAGAGGTTCCTACAGCCTTGCTCCCAGCAGGCTCCCAGCAGGAGCAAAACCAGGAATCAGTTCCCTGCTCAGCCAATATATCCATTTGTGCATTCTTGTTTTCATCCCAACGAATGAGCTTTTGGTCTTGCCCTTCTGTGTGAGAGTGTCAGTAGTGGACACTGTGCAGCCCCTGCCTGCTCTTTGGGCAAAGGGGGTGGTGGGAGAAGATGAAGGCACTGACAGACTAGGCAGGGCAAGCAGCACTTATGTTCCAAGGCAGGGTGAATTTGCCCCTGCAGCACTAATCTACAATGCATGGAAAAAAAAGCCTCCTTCAGTTCAGGTGCCAAATACTGCAGGTGTTGGTGAGACCAGAAGTAAAATATCCTGAGAGTACAATTACAGAAACTAAAAGTGAGCAAAGGCAAAGGCTCTGCTTCCTTTCTCAGCTGTATCAGCAATTGGGATGGAAGTTAGTGCAGGCCCAGGACCCAGGGATTAATGCCTGGTTATGGTCCAAAGATCATCATAGCCTGATTATGATCAAAAAGTAGCGCTCACGCCAGCAATCACACAATATACTACTTGGCACACTGATACTGCAGCTCTGGCCAGTGAAAACTTTAGCCTAAACCCTCCTGCTTAGGTGGAATATGAAGGCATCAAAGAAAAATAATTATAATTAAAAAAAATTCAAAACATTTGCAAATTGCATAAAAGCTTGAAAAAGTCATACAAAGAAAGCAGTCAATAAAAATGAGTCATTACAATGTGTGCATGGCTAGGATTGGCAGGTGTGGTAGTTTGACCCTGGCTGGGTGCCAGGTGCCCACCAAACCCTCTCTATCATTCCCCCTCCTCAGCTAGACTGGGGAGAGAAAATATAACAAAAGGCTTATGGGTCAAGATAAGGACAGTTTAATAAAGTGAAAGCAAAGGACGCACACGTGAAAACAAATGATGTCATTCTCTACTTCCCATCAGCAGGCGGTGTCTGGCCACTTCCTGGGAAGCAGGGCTTCAGTAGGCATAGTGGTTGCTCTGGAAGACGAAAATGCCCCGCCTTCCATTGCCCTTTACTTAGCTTTTATAGCTGAGCTGACGTCATATGGTATAGAATATCTGTTTGTTTAGTTTGGGTCAGCTGTCCTGGCTACGTCCCCTCCCAAGATCTTGCCCGGCCCCAGCCTGCCGTTGAGGGGAGCGAAAATGTTGGAGAGACAGCCTTGATGCTGTACCAGCACTGCTCATCAGTAGCCAAAACACTGGTGTGTTATCAACACCTTTCTAGCGACCAATGCAGAGCACAGCACTACAAGGGCTGCTATGGCGAAAATTAACTCCATCTCAGCCAGACCCAATACAGCAGGGTTTAAGAAAACAAGATAGGAGTTCTATGAGAACAGTGACTAAAAGAGATTGTAGTGATGGAATAGACTGAATGTCAGGCAATGGAACTTATTTACTATTGTGGAGAAAATGCATATTCACTCAAACTGCATTTTTGCCTTGCCTGTCTTTGGAATGGATCAGGAGATTGTTCAAGTATCAGAGCAGGAGGAAGTATTTCACACTTCACACCACATCAAATTGTGTTTATTACAGACAAAGACATTTTGATCAGTAGGCCCCAATCATTTGTATCCACAGGTCCAAAAACAATGGCTGAGGAGGCAATCCAGGTCACTGAGGTTCATTCTTAACTAATACTGGAATAGTCTCAATTGGAAAGAAAGCAATTTTGCCCAGGACCTCAGGAGATCATCTAGTCCAACTCCCCCCAACACAAACACACACGCTCAGAGCTGGTCCAACTCGATCTGGTTCCTGCAGGAGCAAATCTGGAGGAGTTTCCAGAGTCTGGGACACGCTAACATTTTGCATGTGTGCAGATGGTGAGTGGAATGACCAGGTAAGTGTTATCAGATATAGCAAAAATAATGAAGAGACAAAGAGGAGATTGGGGTAACGTGGATGAGATTAATTGTGAGTGGCTGTCAACAGGATCTTCTGGGAAACAGGTTTGACCTGGATTTTTTTTTTTTTTTTATGAGAGGCAACAGGTTTGATTGGCAACTGCAGGCACTTGCATGGACCGACCACACTTTGGCTTTGGGAGCACAGTGAAGTCCTCTGCAGCGTTTCTATGAGCCAGTGTGGGCTGCGCACCCCGCGAGTGGGTGAAGTGACAGAGCAATGCAGGCTGAGTGGTACTTCCTGCTTACCCTGAAGCATTTACGCACCTGAACAGCCGATTCAAGTCAATTTCACATAGCTGCTAAGAGATCCACAGCTTAAACAAACCCCTGAGGCAAAATAGGGATCCTCTGGAGGTTGTCAGGGATCTGGTACTGAGTATTTGCTGCTTTCAGGCAGGAACCTGTTCCCATCTGAACATGGTAGTGATCACCCAAAGTGCTTCCAGAGCCATACGAAGCCACCACTAGGCAGGTGTATGCCCCACCTCTGTGTCACGGCCCGGGCTGGACAGACCAGGGAGTCGTGTTGAATTCAGAATTCCCTCGGGCTAAATTAAGGTGAAAAGACACCAAACGATCAGTTAAAGATTTTATTCATGACAGAAGCAAACTGAACTTGGGAGGTGTAACACCAGGTGGCGGGGTTTCCCACGAAAGGGATTGCCATGGAACTACCTCAGTGTCCCGTGTCACCCGCGGTAACCACATGCATCAAGTCAGGGAAGGAGGAGATCCCTGCCGTTGGGTCAGGGGGTTCAGAGCAGACCCCCTTGCTTTCTAGACTCCCTCTCAGAGAAGAGCCCAGGAGCGGCTGGATCCACTCTTAGTCCCAGGCTTGGTCAACGGTTTATGTCTAAAGGGATGAGGTGTAGGGATTATGGAAAAGGAAAGAGAGAACAAGACAGGAGGAGAAAAACGAAGAGAGAAAGATGTCACCGGTCCTGGGACCAGCGCTGGTCCAGTCAGCCGACGGGTCCAGTCCTGGTGGGCTTGCATGCCTGGGGCTTCAATTTGTGTCTTTTTATCATCTCCTTCGGGCGGGCACTTGAACTCATTAGGCTAATTAAGTGTCATGAGCAGTTTGTGAGCCTTTGGACTTGGAGGTCGTTTGGGGAATCACTTCCCCTTCCCTGCAGACATGGTATTTGGCCATGCACGGTGAGCTGTCCTGCTCAGCCTTTCAGAACACCATATCAAAATGGCATGGTGAGCCGCCCTGCTCAGCACATCAGAACAGCACCTCAGAACAGGGAGCTGTGCACCCTCCGGCACGCCCTGCAAGTCCTGTTGCTGATGGGTGCTGATGGGCTTCTTCTCACCTGGGGTTACCTGCTAGGCAGAGCTCAGTGTTACGCAGAGTTGCAGAACTTGCCCCACCACAGTGTTTGAGACATTAACTCTTTCAGTCTCTCACACTCTGCCTTAGAGATCATCTAGTAAGGAGTGCTTAAACTCAAGAAAAAGGTCTGATGTTATAGTTGGACTTGATGATCTTAAGGGTCTATCCCAACCTACATGATTCTATGTTGATTTCAAAACAGCATCACAAGATACAATAGCTGAGATCCTCGTGAGTCCACAGAGATGCCTTTACCTTTTGCTGACTCCAGCCCCAGTCACTTCCTGTGGCAACAGTCTCCTTCAGCTAGGTCAAATGATTTTAGGAGAGGAGTGGGATGGTCTATTTTCCTTATGACATTTGCACTGTTCATCCCTGCCAGGTCATGTTTTTCCCCATGTTCTTCTGGGCTTTCACCAGCATAACAAATGCTTTGCCAGTTCTGTGTGGGAGGCCTATAGTTCAAGAACTTCTCTGGAACCTGTTACAGGTCAACACCTGCCATTCTCACCATGTCTGGAGCAGGTTTTTGCTAGTAGCTTGGATAACTCATTTTTCTACTCCTTTGCTGTTCCTGGCTGGTCTGATGATTAAACCAGCCTTAAAAAAAATACATTCTCTTCAGGATAAATTTAAACAAAGCAATGGTTTAACTTCTCAGCAGTGTTCTTTTTTTAATTTCACTCTGGTGATATAGCAGAAGGTCCACTGGGTTTGAAGCTAGTGATATATTTAAGTAACCCTTTGAGCCTTTAAGGTTTTAAATCTCCAGCATTAACATATTTTTGTGTTGTAATTTTCTGTGCTGCAATAGACGTCTGGGAATGTCTCAGTCACAGGAAGCAGGGGAAGACTCTCAAAACCATTTTTGATACACACTTTTTACTGATGGTGAATAGGGTTGGGGCACCTGCTTCCTTATAAGGCCTTTGAGACCTCCATAATTAATCCTGATCTCCATTTCCTGATAATGTTTGCCAGGGAGAGACTCGGTCTAAGGGTTTATCCTCTCCTATAGAGAACAGATATTCCTCCATGTGCCTTTCATTCACACACTGAAGACAACATATCAGGCAAATAAAAAAATAAAATAAAAAGCCAGCTTTTGCTCTTGGCTTCTGTCATGGTTTCGGGTTCAGCTCAGCTGGTAACAAAGCACCACAAAGCCGCTCACTCACGCCCCACCCCCACGCCTGGCCACGTTGGGATGAGAAGAAAATATAAAGGTAGGCTCGTGGGTCGAGACAAGGACTGGGAGGGATCACTCCCCACTTATGGTCACAGGCAAAAGACAGGCTCAACTTGGGGAAGAAACAAAAGCAATTTCATTTACTGCAAATCAAATAAAAAACAAAACACAAGGGTATTGGGAAGGGAAACCAAACATCAGAACACCTCCCCCCACCCCTCCCGCCTTCCCGGCTCAGCTCCATTCCCGGTGCTTTCTACATCCTCCCCCCGGCGGCGCAGGGGAACAGGGGATGGGGGTTGAGTCAGCTCGCCACACATCGTCGCTGCCGCTCCTTTCCTCAGGGGGAAGATTCCTCACTCGTCCCCTGCTCCACCGTGGGGTCCCTCCCTCCCACGGGAGACCGTCCTTCACCAGCTTCTCCAACGTGGTTCCTTTCTGCGGGCTGCAGTTCCTCACAAACTTCCCTGGCGCGGGTTCTTTCC
>VYZV01006523.1:138310-149292 GCA_013401275.1 Pandion haliaetus | reverse complement strand
TTTTCTTCCCCCAGAAGGTTAAGCGGGTGCAAAGTAAGATTTATAGGCCTCGGTGAAAACGTGAAAATTAAAACAAGTCTTTCAGGTATAAAATCCACTCCCGAAATAAAGTTTTGAGATTTATTTGCTCAATTTTTAGTTGATAAACTCCATATTACTCCGAAGGGAGAAACTTCTCTCGCTTACTGTGTGCGCAAGGCAAGATTTACACTCGCACAGAGGAGTCATATTCGGAAAGAGATGATAAAGTCCTTTTGAACATGAGCTTTTCAGCCCCGCAGCTGACTGTCCCCCCAGAACAGCGTGAATTTTCTGCTGCCTTGGTTAAAGGGAAGCAAAAGTTTTTACGGCCTCCACAGCGGCTTCAGTTGAAAAGTTTTGCATGAAAGACGGAGAGATTAGTGCCCCAGAGCTAGACTTTCTGCTGGAGAGCTTGGAGTCCTGCACAGCCCCGACGTTTTACTAGTCAGTGAGCTTTTTACTGCAGAGCTTGTATGCTCTATCGAAAGCGATTCCTGGAGGGGTATTTTTGCACTGGGTTTCACTTTTACGTGGTCACTTGTTTTAAATCTTGAGAGGCTCAAAATCAAGGTATAGCCGTTTAGTGAAAAATAACCCGCCCCAGCTCTCTACTGTTAATGAACAGAAATTATTCCACTTTCATCTCGCCCCTCAGAAATATTTTTACTTAGAAAGGGCTGGCTGCTAATTGGGGTGCCTTTAATCTCTAACACAGCGCTTGGAACCTACCCAGAATGAATTAAAATAAGTCTGATAAACAAGAAGTAAACATGGCTTCCCAGTAAAACTCATTTTATGATCACAGCTTGTGTGCCACCTCAAAATATTAAGTTCAGGCATTTAGGGCATAAAGAATAAAACTCCTTTCCAAAGTCACTAATGCTCACATTTGGTACTGTTTTAATCTTCTCTATTAGAAGTACAAGGAAGGAATACCTTTTGTTCTAATAAACCATGGATGGAGTATAAATTTGCATGTTTACATGTACTTTCTACCCTGAAATCGTCCCCTGAACCTATGGATAAATACATGTATTTCTTTCGAAAGCAGACTGCGGGAGATTATTAGGTCGTCATCAGCACAGAAGTGCTCTCTCCTCTTCTGTAGTTCAGCTAGCAAGTAGAAAGAGGAGAGAGGGAGAGAGCGTGTGTGTGTAAGTGTGTGTACAGGAGGGAGCTCTGCCTCCTGTTGTGCAGACTTTCAGATTTATGCATAGTGGGATGGGTCGGTTGGTAGGAATTATAGCACGGAAAAACTTTGGTTGAGTAAGCTGTAGATCACGGTTTCATGCTAGCTCAGTGAGTTACCAGAAAAAAGCCCCCAGATGTGGAAACGGCTCTGATAAAGCCCGTGTCATATGGCTTGCTGTGCAGAAGTAAACCCTGCACTGAACACCCAGGAGCCCCAAAATCGCCGGACCCTGTTCCCACCAATGAAACTTCACTGAGTTCCTATGGTGGGAAGTGCCATTCGCTTGTTTGTTTACTTGTTTGTTCCATTTATAGCCATTCCTATGGAGCTCATCCCCAGAGCATCTGCATGCCCACCGGAGCCAGATCTGATTTCCTGGGTGAAGCCCCATCCTTATTCAGCAGCAGTGCATTGGAAAAGTCTGCTAAAGAAGGAATCAACCCCCCCTGCAGCCTGCAGTGGTCTCGTTAGGGACCGGAGTCTGCTCCCCTCCCAGGATACCTCCACACAGGAACACAAAATAACTAAATGAGCCTGAAAGCCACTCAAAATAACAACGGTGAGGTGAAATGTCCTGTGTTTGTCAAAGGATTTCAGAAAACAGGTGAAGAATTAAGATAGGACTTAATGCCATGCATATCGCATGTAAATGAAATATTTAATCTGCCATTTCATCTCTCCTGTGTGCTCAAACACCTCCAGAAGTTCTTTGAACAAATATTTAGTTTCCAAGCTATAAATTTGTCTTATGCAAAGAGAAAGCTTTTAGGATCTCCAGTTTAAACTCGTTCTTACCACTTGTTGTGGTGCTGAGAATTATCAAACCGGTCAGCTTACCTTTCCCACGAGTGGTAATTAAAAGAGAGCTAGGGGGTGTGAGGGGTGGAATAAAAGAAAGAATAATAGCATTCAAAAAATTGAGAGTTCACAAATTGTGATTAGCATCCTTGCTAGTTAACTCCTTTCTCCAGCTAACTCCTGATTTCTTTCTTTCCAATACCCCTGCAGCAGTTCTGTGTTTACAGTAGCCCTGCAGCCTATTAGGAACACTTAATAATGTCATTGTCAGAAAGGAAAATAGAGAAGTGAAACTCTTAAGGAGAGGAGCTGCTATGGTATTCTCCAGTCTGCCAGAGGAGTTATCTAAAATGAGAGCATCTTCGCCATATTCTCTCCTGAGATCCAAGAAAAGCACACAGGGATTGACTGGTATTTTAGTACACCGGATCGGAATGAGATGGGGTGGGATAGGAAAGGGAGAGAGGGAAGGAGGATCCTTCTGAAAGACTTCCACAGAGGTAAGTTCCCTCCACTTCCAGGGAGGAGAATGCTGGCCATGGTGACAGTGAGTTAGTGGCTTTTGACAGGCAGGTGAGGGGCCCCTTTCCCAGCCACAGTCTTTAGGTGGGGGTGGTGGTGGTGGAGGGGGAGCAGGAACCTTTCCCAGCGACCCTACACTACTTAGACAGCATTTATGGATGGATAAAGCTAAACATTGGACAGGACTCCCTGAAGGAAAAGAACCTTTCAGTGTAGCCATCAACCTGTCATCACTGCAATAAAGGTGTAACACACAGGAGTGCTGGTAAGAGCCCAGGGTTTATTTCCTGGCCCTGTCACATGACATGGGGCCAGGGTTACCAAAGGTTACCCCCTCACATGGAAGGGATCAGTGGCCATCGGCCCCAGCAGCTGCTTCTCCCTCCTCCTGTCTCAATTTTTTATTCAACTCATGTGTGTGCCTTGTTAAAAATGCAATCCCAGCAACCCTGTTCAGCTACAACCACACAGATGGTGAATCACACGTTTGCCCACAGTCCTGTAACACCAGCCAGGTCACAGCCAAAGGCTTGAACACCTTTCTGCACCCACCTCGTGCCTGGAAGAATTCCTTTTCCCAGCTGGTAGAGGCATATCAGGGGTCGTATCCCAACATTGCAATGCTTTTCCAAACAAGTTATTTGGTGTCTTCCAAGCCAGTCCCTCTGCAATGATCTGCTTACCCACTCATGTGAAATGGAATTTTTTTTGGCTAGGTATTGCAGTGTCAGACCTTTCATGCATGTGGCACTGTGAAACCAGCGTCAGGACTTCTGTGGGAAAGCTGGACAAAGACTTGGGCTTTATCATTCCTTGTCATGCAATTCCTTGTGATATGGGAGATGCAAGCTCTGTTATAGCCTCCTGGCTAGTGCGTAGGGGCACCATAGGAGCAATGACAGGGAAGGCCTGGAATCAGGGAAATGGAATGGGAGTAACCAGAGACTACAGAATTAATAAGAAAGGCTGTTTTACACAAAATGTTGGTTATGATGGCTTTGCTGTAGCTTCCTCCAGACAGACGCTTTTCAGACAACGCTGTCCTACCCAGGATGTGGGTGTAAGTAAATGGCTTTCTATGAAGCCTTGCAATAAAATCTACAACAGAACATAAGAGAGTGCAAAGCATTGGTTATAGATCTTGCAGGTTTACATTACTTTTATAGAGGGTTTGGGTTATATTTTAGATTTACTTAGTGTTACAGAGCCAAGCAGTGGTGTTGCAGACAGAAAATATTTGCCACCTCTAAAGAGCCGGAACTATGGCTGAGTCCTTTGATTCAACTTCCCACCCCACTGTACAAAATACCAGAGCAAGGGTGGCCAGGAATGCCTGCACTGCTCCTGCTCCGGAATGGGCCTGATGTTCCACGTGGATCAGGCAGACCCAGACTGGCTTTGTGCAGGCTGATAGCAGGCACTGCTCCAGTGGCGAGGAATTATTAGGCCTAATGACCCCTTAATCATATCTTTTCATTGTTATTATTACCAGTGCTCCTCAGCACTGTAAGCACGACTCAATTTGTGGTGTGTGGAGAAAGCAGAGAACACCGAGATGTCCCCTGCCCTGGGGAGTTTTCCATCCATATGTAGGAAAAGAGGTGGTGGTTGAACACTGGAGAGAATTGGGAAACACAAGACATCAGCAGCTTACCTGACCAGCATCTGGTCACGGAGCCAGGAGCCAGGTGGCTTGGAAAAGAGCTGACAGCAAACAGCTTTTTTTTCATGAGAAAAATCTTAAACAAAAACATTAGATCGGCAATGTTTTGGGAGCTTCTTTCTGGTTCCCTGAGAGGGAGAAAGGAGAAGTTTCCTCATGATCAAAATGGGGAAAAAGAGAAAGTGGTACAAAATAGAAGCACAAGAGAAAAACGTGAAGCTTGCCATTAAAAAAATAGTTTTTTCTTCCAGTCAAAATCTGCTCTAATGAAAACTGTGTTGTTTCCACTTCAGATACTGCACAGCAGCTGTATAATGGCTGGGATGCCCCTAAGCAGATGAATTGGATTACAAACTGGATTTGACCCTCTTCCAAAGAGAGACTCTTGGAGGAGGAGTACTGTAAAGTGATCCTGATGAACAGAGTAAGGGGGTGGGTTGTTCTTATCTTATTACCCTCAAATATCAATATGAATAACAAGGACATTGTTCCTCTTTAAAATACTATGGGCAATAATATTCCAAGTTTTTTTACCACAGAAAAACTGTTAACTGATCACTACTGCAGTCATCACCATGAAGTAACTAATATTACCCCTATTTTACAAGCTGGGAAGTGGAGTCGGAAAGATTAGGGCTTGCCCAAGGCCACAGAGCCAGCAGTCAGGCAGGAAGAAAACTCCAGATTTCCTGGCTCCCACTCTCCTCCTAAATTCATCATCCACACTCCAGTGACATCTAAACAGTGGGTTTTTTTCTGAGATAAAAAATATCCTTCTCCAAACGGTTGAAATATGTCATGAAGTTCTGCCCGAAATCTGTGTCACTGAATCAGGCACTGCTGGAATGTGATTTAGCGTGTTTTGGAGCAGCTCTGCAATACCTTGCACAACAGAACATAATGTGCAAGTGCCATGTAAACACAGCCGCAGCCTGTGCTCTCTGAGCTAACCAGAACAGGCTACATGGGAGAGCTGCAACGTGAGACAGTGCGAGTCAGAAACGGTGGGAGCACAAGGCTGCAAGAGCATGTGGAACATCAGGGCGGATTTGCTGTGGAGGGTTCATGCATTGACTACAGCAACCCCCCCTGTCACTCCAACTAAGGTTTTGCCCATCCAGTTGCATAGGCTAAGTGACAAGTAATGGTTGGTTAAACCATTGAATAGGTGACATACCCATTCCTGAGCCATTATAAATGCAACATATTGATTCCCCTCTAGCGGATTAAAAACCTGCTTATACAGAAATGAGATACTTGAGTGGGAGCAAGTACATAAGCAGGAACATCCACATAATGCAGCATTTCACTGAGGGATGTGATTGATGATTCATCTTGGATTTAGCTGATGTAGATGAAGAGGTTACTGCTGTTTTCACTCCAGCTGTAAAAAGGGGGGTGCTTGTTCCTCAGCCATGGTGTCTAGTGTGTTAATTTAAACTGAAATCATGTTAGGTTAATTAATAATAGTAGCTGTGAATGAAGCAGCTGAAGGTAGAGATCTCTTCTGCCTTGTCAGCAAAGCTGTCAGGGCTCAGGAATCAGAGAGACTAATTAATGTGTTCCAGCAGCGGTTTCTATGAACTTATTTTCCATTTCATTGCAATGGACTAAGAGGTGCCTTGCCCGTCAGTTGTGCTGTCATAGCTATGAGGTGGTAACTTACAGCTGAGCGTATCATCATTGCTTAAGTTGCCTGTCAGGCACACTGAGGGTGACCTGGTCTTGCCTGTTCAGGCGAGGCCTCCTCAATTTCAAAAGAAATTAGTTTCAACACTTTGTATCCAACCTCTATGCAGAAGTGGTCTGGGTGGTGGTTTGAGCTGCGAATCTACATGGAGACTGAACTAGGAAGTTATTGAAAGGATCACACTGTGCTACTGAGTGTCTACTCTTGAAAGTTCATGCAAATTAAGATAGGATCTGAGTTTAAAATACAATGGCCCTCCCTCAGTACCTCCAAACGTGAACATTCTTGTTCTGAACAAGTTCCTGTGTTCTTCCTTATCTCTGTGGGGAACTTGGGTTTGTCTAACCACAAAATTCACCTGGGCTGAGATGGGGTGTGGATCTGAGGTGGAGCAGCAAGTCCTGTGTGGACGTTCTTAAGTATTTCCATGTGTGAACAAGTCTTTACCCTCCAGTCAGACTTCATCAAGAATAGCTCTGTATGTTGAGCTGTATCAACCAAGTTCTAGAGATTACAAAGTACAAATTACTCTGTGAACTTGCTTGGTTCAAAGGTCAGATCCACCTTCTTTGTTGTGTGGTAGGTAGGCACCTGAAAGTCATTGCTCTGGCGTAATTTTATATGCAAACCCTCTGAAAGGTGTCTGATTAGCTCAATACAAACACCCCCCACTATGTTGACTGTGAGGTGTACTAACCATGACAATTGCTTTCACTAATTTCTACTGTACAAAGGGTGTGCAAACCCTTCCACACAGGAGGCAGAGAGAGAAGAAAGGCCTAATCCTTTAATTAGTGCATCCAAAGTGCATCTCAAGGCAGGTACTTGCACATCGGAAACTCCATTTCTTTGGTGTTGATAGAAGATTATTGCTCTTTAGGGAGGATCTCTTGCTAGTGTGAAGGCTTGATGCCATTTACAATACAGTCTGTGGGCAGCACATCTGCCATTCATGTAGTGCTGGTGTCTTTCACCTCCCTGCAAGGCTTGGAAGACACCACATTTTCATTTGGAACACCCTTAACTCATCTATGTGCTCCTGTCTCAGAAATGAGGAACCGGCTTCTGTTCCAGACCACTTTCACTGGGACACATGCAGATCTTTTACCTGCCAGAGGTCTGAGGAACATCCACTTGCTGCCTTCTTGACCATTTACCCTATGGAGCTCTGTTGCAGAGACGTTTCTTGTGGGGGAGGTAGAGACAGGCTCCCTCAATATGTTGTGCTATCAGTAGGAAAATACTTGGCAAACGCACAGCTATGGAGGGTTAAAGAGAGTGGTGTAACATCTCTGTAGAGAGAGATGAGTTGAGAATCCCCCCCTATTCAAAGAGCTACCAGGTTTGGGACACCTCTTTCCTGATTCCCTGTCATCATCACCATTTGCATTTGTTTTCCTACAGCTTGTGATGGCTGGATTGGGCCCTAACCTTTGGATAACTCAGACCCTTTGGCCCTCCCAGCAGCTGCTCTTCTACTGTCAAATTTTCATGCTGATATACCCATTTGATTTCATCCTAATCCACACAAAGTTCAGATTTCTTAGCGCTGGGAGAGTTTTGACCTAGCAGGCACCAGAGTGGTTATTATATAGGATTAATGCATCTGCCATGCAAAGATTCTTTCAAGACTATTTGGGTTTTTTTGGGTTTGGGGGTCTTTTTTTTTTTTTTTCCCTTTTGCAGCATGCACTTCAACAAATTTTAACCCTTCTTTAGGTGTGATTTTGTGTGTGCGTGTGAGTGTGTGCTTAACCCCCTAACATGGGTGCAATCAGTTAAGGGGTTAGTTTACAAACCCACATTTCCAAAGCCCTTGAGCTTGCACGGATCTGGCATGGAAACCTCAGAGAGCAGCCAGAAATCAAGTCCTCTCCGCTCCCGCCCTTCTTATTTCTGTGAATGAGTATGTAAGAGACCTATAAATCTAAAACTGTGCAGGCGTGGAGGAAATCATAAGAGTCAGCCTGGTGATATTACCACGGGGAGCTGTGAAATCACCGAGGATTTATACAAGCACACACGGCGATGTTGTCATTAAAAAGAAAAAAAAAAAAAAGAAATGGGAGGATGGCTGTTTTGCTCTGTGCTGCGTGTGGCAGCCACCTTGGACACATGGTTTTGGTACCTCCCCTCCGTGCTCTGCTAGGGGATGCCAACCCGAGGGCAGAAAGTTTTCCAGCCCCACCAGCAGTTTGGAAATCAGCCTTTTCTTGGGCAGTATAAGGCAAACCAGTTCTGGCTTGGTGTCTTTGGCATTTGGGGAAGGGCTTGCAGGAGAGGGAAGTTACTCCTGCTGCTGCATCCAAAGCAAAGGGGTCATGGAGGCCAGGCTCTGGGCAAGTTGGTGCTGAGTCCAAGTGCATGGCCTGGGCCCTGGCCCGTCGCCCTCAGTGCTCCTGGGCCAAGAGGATGCTGTCGACCAGCCAAGTGGGCCGTGTGGCTATTGGAGGGAGGTGGAGGGCGTTGAACCCCAGCTGCCTGCCCAGGGGTACTCCCATAGCTTCAGGGGAATGGGATCTTCGTAGGATTCTTTATATTTACAGCACCAGTGATTATCTTTTCTACACTGGGAGTACGCGGCGTCCCGATGGGGAAAATTCGGCCCCAGGCAGCCAGCCACATCCTCCCCTGGCTGCCAGTGTGGGGGACTGGTGCAGGGAATAGCTCCAGAAACAGCCTGGTGGGAGGGAGACAAGGGTTCGGGAGACAGATTTCTCCCTACCTTTCCCCATCCCAAGGCCACCGCGGAGCTGGTTTGCTCCCCTGCTCCCCTGTCTTGCAAGAGGGCCCCTTATAGAGGATAACGCCCTGATTTCAAAGAGGGCTGCTCGCCCCGCGGCACTGTGCCCGGGGCTGGGGGAGGCAGGGACCGGGAGATGCTGGGGGCTCCGGGGCTCCCCCCCTCCCTCCCGGCCAGAGCTGCCGCCTTCAGCCCCACCTCGCCCGCCGGAGCCGCTCTCCCAGGGCGCTTCGTGCCAGCGCCCGGTGGGAAAAAAACCCGGCAGGGGCTTAATTGCACCCTCTTGCCTCCAGCCCCGCCAGTTTCGGGGGCGGGGGCAGGATCCGAACCGTCTCGCTGTCTCTGCTGGGGGAATGTGTGAAATAATAACCCCCACGCAATTAAAAACCCCCCCGTCTCCCGCAAAGTCGGGCGGCTTCCCTGCCGCTGCCCGGGGGAGAGGGTGCCCTGCGGGGCACGGCGGGCAGCGAGCTCAGCCCATTCCGCCCGGAGCCCGTTGCTCCTCGGTCAGGCTGGATTTGCAGTTTGATCGCCCCAGTGCAAAACCCACGCGTGTTGGGCCGCCAGTGAGGGGGTACCCCGCGAGCCCCCACCCCGCTGGCTCTCCCTTCTGCAGCCCCCAGGCGTGCTCCTTCACCGCACTGGGGGGGGTTTGGGAGTGCACGCTCTCAGCTTTGTCCCATTTTCAGTGCACCCAGCCTGGATGCCAGGAAACGTTTCTCTCTTCGCAGCGTTTTATTCTGCTTCTTCTCTCCTAGTTGTGAGGGCTTTTTTTTTACCTTTTCTTTTTCTTTTTCGCAGGAAATACGCCGATTCCGAAGGATAGGGTGGGCTTTTGCTGAAGAACTGTAGTGCCTGAAATGAAACACATTTGGGAAGCAGAAGTAACCCGATCAGATTTTTTTTTTTTTTTCCCTTCTTCGCAGAGTGCTTATTTGCGATGGGGGAGATGGGAGCAGGGAGAGGATCCGGGATGCCCTAGCGAAGCGTGGTTCCCCGTAAACCGGCGCAGGCGGGACGGCCTTCATGCGTCTCAAGAGCCCGTCAACCTGCTGCCATGCAAAAGAAAGTGAAAAGGTGTTTAAAGCGTGAGTGCCTCCCCTCGCGTTTTCTGGAGCCCGGGTCTGCCCGAGGGACTGAGCCTCGGCTCCCGTCTGGGGACCGGGGAGGGGGGGAGGAATGTGTGTGCGACGGAGGGTCCCATCGCCCTCCCGGCCTCGGATCGCCCCCAGCGCCCGGGGGAGACCCCCCCCACCCCACTTAGGGCTCCGGGCTTGGCGTCCGCTCGTCCCAAAACATCGGTGGGGGCTGAATCCCACGGTCCTCTTCTAGGGGGAAGAGCTATAGCGGGGAAACCCTCAAATATAAAAGTGTTACAAAGTTTTCCCTAGGCAACCATCCTGCCACAGCGATGCCCAGGGAAGCAAGCTAATCCGGTAAAGTCATTCGTGTTTCCTTTGGGGCTAGCTAGAAAAACGGTAAGAAAGGTGTATCCATGCACCAAACGAGAAAGGAGCAGCCCATGGGATGTGTTCTACATGCTTTGATTATTATTTCTTTTCTTTTTTTTACTGCTGGTTGGCAGCAAGACTAAAAGCATTCAAAACCAGTTTTGTGGACTAGAAATGAAAAAAACTCCTACAGGTTGCCGTGTACACATAGTAGGAGGCATGTACTGGCGCATCGATGTAGTCTTTCCGGATTTGAGCAGATTTTTCGAAACTGGGTTTTAATGAGAGAACAAGGGCAGGAAGAATGTGTCTATACGCAGACATGCGATAAATACGTGCGTGTTGGTGTATATACATATGGGATAAGACGTGGTATGTGGCATACACCACAGATCTAAACGAGGAGCGCTTATTATTACATCTTACAAGAAGTTGATGAACGCGATTAAAGCACAGAGCCGTATTTATTTCGATGTATTCAGGCTCCGCACATCTAAACCCTTGGCCGCCCGTGGGAAACGTTGATTTTTCGGAGACCGTCCAAGAGCAGCAGAGAGTACCAGGCTGCTCTGGCCAAGCCGCTGCCATGTGCCGCGACTTTCCCCGGGTACCGCCCCAGCAGGACCCGTTTGAGTTCATCGCCTACAGGTTTTACCTGCAACAGCGATTTCTCTCCCTGCGCGTGTTTTCCAACAGGTTTAAGTTGGACTGGGCAAAATGTTCTTGACCTCGAGGGATGATGGTGAGGATGATGTCATCTCTGAAAGAACCAGCGAATTAGCGGCGGGCTGCGGAGCCGTGCCCCCGGGAGGGAAGGCGCAGGGCGATGCTGATGCCACCCGGCCGCTCGGGAGGCCGCTGCCCCGGTGGCTCCTTCCCTGCCCGCGGGAGGAAGGCGGGGG